>JAQIWU010001009.1:0-19466 GCA_034696445.1 Isotomiella minor | reverse complement strand
AATATTCCTCCAAGACAACTGGCTAGGTAGACGTCAATTGCACTCGAAACCTTGTCTTGAAATACTATTAGCTTTAAACTGCAGAATTTCAAGTGAAATTGCATGCAAATGAAGAAGTAAGAGAGGCAGTGACTGAAGATAATTTTACAAACCCCGATAATCAGTGAATGCTAAGAGAAAATAGTGGAGAAAGTTTTGGTAGGGGAATGTAGAGAGTTTACTTTAGGAGTTCCTTCTGGAACTGTCTTCACTATGCTTTTCGTAATTCAACGGCTGATAAGTACCTCCTTGTAGTGTAATGATGGTGGAACTTTACTTTCTCCACTCGTCTGTCCTTTACTTTCACCCAACAGGAATGCATACTACAGTCCTGAGTGATTAAAAATTTGTTGGAAAACGGGACAATATTTCCAGTTTTACATTATTTTTCCCTCTGGCCTGCTTGTGATACTTGATGTAGTATGTATTAAGACACATGTTGGGTTGCGGTTAGACGCAAGTGAAGTGAAAGTGAACTGTAATCTCTTTAGCTGTTTGTTGCGTTACTTTTGACAGGCGAAAAAGAAAGAAAGGCTAAGTATGAATGTATACCACGACAAGTAAGATGCACACGTCTCTCTCTCTCCTTCTTCTTCTTCATCTGCTTTCTCCATTTCACTTTTCGTCTGCTGCTGTGTTTGTGTGTTTTGTCAGGGTGGGTTCACTGTTGGTGGCGACCAAGCGTGTCGACTCACTTTCCTTCATCACATCACACAAAACAACACGACAGGACTGACATGTCAGTCTTTTATTTCTCTATTTTTCTTTCTGCCAGCTTTCTCCAGCTAGGCATTGTAACTTAACAATTATAGTGATTACGTTGTTTTACAGATCTATACTTTTCTTTCTGCAAATAAATATACATGCTTTATTTTTAAGTGTACCCTTTTAACAAAGTTAGTTATTTAGGAGGGAGAGTATAACTCAACTCAGGTAGGCAAAATAGAAACATACATCCTTCACTCAATTCCAACCACGTATCTAAACAATAGCTTTCCACCATTTGTTCCAAAGAAAATTGTTATTTTACAGTTGAGTTGCATTTCACTTTCACCATCCACTCATCCGTTCACTCATTCATTCATTCCTTCCCTCTTGTTCCCTGTTTCAGTTACTCAACAGGAAATAATATAATCAATTCTTGAAGAGAGAAAGAAAAGGAGAGAAAGTACATGAGAATGGAGATCGGATTACCTACTTCCTCTTTACCCTACCTCACTTTTCCCCTACACAAAAAATACTAAAAGGTACTCACGATCTTGAAACGCAGTAAAAAGAGATCGCATATACACAATCTATACAAAAGAGAAAAAAACAGAGTGGAATAAATATTTCTTTCATGGATGAGAAAGTAGGTAGGCCACCACGTCCAATGTCTGTGTGTCTCGAGAATAGCCTGTAATAGAAACATACAAAACAGTGAAAGTGTGTAGCTTTAAAAACATGTGATGTCAACCTTCCTCTGTATTGTGATATGATATCCATTTCATTTCCTTTTGGTTTTGAACCACCCAACCAAAGGAACAAAAAGCAATTGGGCAAAACGACATGTTGAATGCAGTACATGTGTTAAACGAAGAGGCTGAACAACAATGCGAAGAAAAGAAAGAGAGCAAAAACCTCTTTTACTCTTTGCAGTTTAAGTTTACAAAACTGAAAAGAGAAGAATAGAGCTCCTTCCTTTCCTCCTCAACGTATAAATTCTTTTTAAACCAGTTTCTCTATTTCTCCAGAAGAAAGTCGGAGTCACTCATTCACAATAAAACGGCCTAACGTTAAGATTGTTATGTGTGGCGTGCAATCGCAATCACAAACACAATACGCCGTTTCATTTCATTTGATCGCAAAACTAAACTTTACAAAGTAGTACTTCGATTCTATGTGCTGTGTGCTGAGAGAATAAAGGATGGATGAGGAAAAAAGAATGGCAGGAAATGGCATGACCCAAGTGTTACAGATTTTTTCTCCCTCAACATTGTCCCTTGCCATTTTCAATCCTTAGACCAAAATACGAATGTAGCAAGCAAAACTGTTCCAATGGAGGCCTAATTTTTTCATTTTCATATTTATTTCTGAAAGGCGTCTTTCTGTTCTTTGAATTTTGTAAACAGAAAAAAGTTTGTAGTGTTGCTGAAATCAATCCATTCGACAAAGCTTCACGTTACAAAAAGGTAGATTGATCAACTCATTATCCATTAGACAATGCCACTTTAATAGCTTTGGGAGAGATATGCCGCCCAGAAATTATTAGCAGCGGCCGCAATTTTGGTGAAAGCACTGTGGGCAGATTTTAAAGGAAAGAAAAACAAGGCAGCCGAAAATTGCAAAGAGAAAGTGGACATATTGCTTGAATGTTCAGTTTAGCTTTCAACATTTCCCTTGTTTGCCTAAAAACCAGAATGAATCTACATCTTCTTTCGTACGGTCCTTGGTTGTTGCTGAGGGGAACGATCTTGTTGGTGTGTATGAAATGAGGCTCACCGGTTTCCTGTACGAAACGATGTCATATATGACCTCAGGATATAAAGATGAATTACCTCGACCAAAGTAAGCAACCAAAAATCCATCCATCTCTACTCCTCACTCCCACGTCCCACCCGCTTTAGAGAGCGCATTACACTTTTTCTTTGAACGTCTTGTTTTGCGACTGACTTTCTCCACTTCTTTTTCTCCCCTATTTTTTGGTTTGTTTTGTTTCTATTTCTTTCTTCGCTTCGTCGCGGTTTTCTGCAATTACGTTTGAAGGTTGTTTTCGCATCGTGCATATGGAACAAGACTTTTTTAATTCCATCTTTTAAAATGACTCGTATTCCCCGTTACGACGTTTTTTGTGGATGCCGATGGAGGGATATATTGGAAAAACATACGGACGTGATCCAATTTGTTGTGGGTCGATGGTTGACATGACGTGAGATAAGTAATGGACAGATAAGAACATACAGTGTCTCCAATTTTTGACGTATTATATCCAATTCTGTACACTAGCCATTCCGTTTGTATTGATCCGACAATCTGATCGTGACCATCGAGGCTACCACGGATGAAAAAAGAGGGATGGATTGGTTTATGATCCATTTCGACTTGACTTGTGGATACGTTCAGAATGGATATCCTTGGTCTCGTTTGCTTTAGTTTATTCTTGGTGAAAGTAAACTAAGAAATATGAAACTGACTTATTTCCTCTTTTCCTTCTTCTCCTCATCTCGATCTTGTTTCTTGCTCAAGGCTGTCTTTACTTATATTCGTATGCGCCAAAACGAGTGGAGGCTAGTTTAGTTTTTTTGTGCTTGGCATATCTGGCTGGCATAACCTTTCTCCTTTCGAGTGGGAGGGAGGCTCAATAATAATATTCGGTTCATGTTTTCAGGCTTTTTTCCTCCCGTCTTACATCATTTCATGAGTGTGGGAGAGGGTCCTATTTTCAATTTTATTTCTCTATTTTCTTTGGGCTCTATATTTGTAATTTACTGCTTTCTTTCAAAGTACCTCAAAGTTTATGTTGGGATCTAAATACAAAAATGGGCCACTGGCAAAAAAATTTGATTTGATGCTTTCACGACCAGAGGGGAAAGTTAAACTGGAACAATTGTGGTTCATTTCTCTTCAGTCGTTGCATACAACAATTCGTCCATGCTGAAATTTTGCTATAGAATGTCGGCCAGGAAAATGAACAATGGAGAATTACAGAACTGAACAATGGAGAGTAAAACTCGTAGACTACAAAAGAATGAGATGCAAAATGCATAGGATAGTGAGTGTTGCTATGGTATTGTCAATTTAAATGACGTATGTATTCATATCTGATTTCCTCCACACCATTTTCTGTCCCTTTCATTTTTACGTTATTGCTTTCTCCATTGTATGCCTGACTTAGATTATGCTTATGATGATGATCGATTGTGATTTCTTGTGGTGCATTGCTAAAGGATGTAGAGCAGGGGCCATGTGAGGTCAAAAAACTCCAATCTCGTTGGATACAAATAGGGGTACGTATGCGTTGTTGTTTGTTTTCATCGGACATAACTTTCATGCGTTTCCTTGTGATTTAACCACTTTGACTTGACTTTACATAACTGGTGGGAGGGAGACGGGTAACAGGAGCAGCACATTCAAATTCAGGATGTGATCTTGTTAGTGTAAAATGGAATATTGGATTCCATAGTGATGTAGACAAATGTGTAGGGTGTTTTTGAAAAGTTAGACTTCATAACAACCAAGAAGGATTCCCTCCCTCTTGCTCAACGTCTATTTTTCTGGACACTCGCCAGTTTTTATCTAGGTGGCTACGATAATTGTTATTATTGAAAAATGCTTCAAGCAAGAAGAGGGAAAAAAGATACAGGATTCCTCTACTCTTCCGAGTGTATCTTCACTTGGCAAGAAGAGAAAGTCCGGAGGTGGTGGAAAAATGAGGGAGGGAAATAAATGAGTAAGTAATTTCACCCTTTACTTCCTTTTCCTTTTTAATATCCTGCCTTGCCAACCAAACCATGGAGTCCAAAAACCCGTGGTCTTTATCATCATTTCCAGACCACTTCTGAGTCTCTGCTTCTATTCTATGGACTTATCCCGTAGTTGATTAGGATAAGAAACGTGAAGGGAAAAGGGAAAAGAGAAAGAGAGCAAGCTGAAGCTCTTACTTCCGGCCGACAAGGATTCATTTCATTTCAGCTAAAATAAACTACGCTAAACAACTTCAAGAAGGGACGACTGTTTGTTCAAGCTCAGTTGGTTGCACTTCCTTCAATAAATGAGCTAAAGCAAAAAGCGCATGCATACATTTTACCTTTAAATTAAATAAGTGTGAACCACCTTCCTCTCATTTTAATTATTTGCTCAGGAAACGAAAGTGAGAGATGTGAATTGAATTCACATTGTGCACTGCATCTTGCTGTGCTTCATGGAAGAACGCCTGTGCATCTTGAAGTGCATTTTTAATTAATTTTTTGTACGATTTTACACTCTTGTACTGAAGCCGAGCATGACAATCATGTTGATAATAATTCCCTCGTCGTCATTTCAATTCAGCTTTCTCTTCTTTTCACTTGTGGATGGAGACTGAATGAGTCTTGTTCTTCTTTTTCCCATTGTCTATCAAAATCTGTCACTTTCTCCCTCCTAAAAGTTGTCACTCACCTTCCCTCTCTCTTCCCACCCACCCCCATCCACTCGTCCTTTTTCGAGTTTAATTCTTTGGTAAATCTCATTCGTAGTCTGCACACATACAAACCACACCAACTTTCACTCTCTCTCTCTTCTCTTCTGCTGTCTATTTATGTCAGTGTTCATTGGTTCGTGCTTTTTCCATTTGTCCACATTCAAGGAATAAATACATTCTCGTTTCTCCCCCCTCGACTACATTCAAGTAAGAAGGTTTTATACATTCGGTGGCCACATAACCAAGTATGTTGTAGGTAGCGTTGTCCTTTTTCTGTACTTTGGAACTCACGTTAAGAACAAATCTTATCCAGACCGATTGTTGTAGAAACCACTGCTGCACGTATGGAAATAAATGGGACTGTAACCGAATGCTTAAATTAGGCAGAAAATTTATTACGCCCTGATCTGGGTTACTTTGTACTGTTCCATTGAATTCTTCCTACGAAAATATACGGCCTGTGATATGTCTTCTCCTTCTCAGTTTAGATTTATTTGCACAGAGACCGTAAATGTGAAAGTGGGAGAGACAGAGAGAATGTACTTCGTTTACACGAACAATTCAATCCATTCTATTAAAGTGTTCTGGTAAAGTCTCAAAAAACTGCAAAGTTCAGCTTGACTAGGCCCAGACACAATTGATGTCAATGTCTCATTTCATTTCATTGAGTGTCTTTATCAAAGATCATGATCTCAGTTTGACATTCGGCCGTTGACATTTCACTGACACCTAAATCGGTTTATCAAGGATTATTGAATCTGTTCAAGAGTGAACTAAACTGAACCCGGTCGTTCTCAGCGGTAAATGAGACGAGAAAGTATCGCTCTCGGTTAAGTCCCCCATACTTCTGTCGTCTGTTTATGTTACATACAGTTTTGTTTTGCCTCACTATGTATTTCTAAGTCCTTGGCAGACAAAATTAATCGGCTCAGCACAGACATTGCTTCAGGTCCTTACAATTAATGTAACGCACGATGATGTAGTGAAAGTTACTGCATTTCAGAGGAGAATATCATTGAACAAAAATACAGTATTATACTGACAAACCAGCACGTGGTGAAAGTACCATTTTACATACCGACTGCTGGGAGGCCAAGAAGACGACAGAGTTAGAAAAACTGGGCGTACTAGGGGATATAGAGTATCAGACTATAAAAAATTGTGTTGACTTTAGCTGGAACTTTACAGTGACTTTCTCCTCACCCAACCTGTTTCCACCCCTTTTGTATTCCTTGCATATTTATGTATTTGCTCCTTGGCGAAATGTACACGTGTGATACAATGTAACTTGGAAAGGCAAAAAGGGAGAGTGATATGTGGGCAAATTCCCAAGAATTATGTCAAGATAAGAGAGAGAGAGAGGAGAAAGGAACTCGAAAATTTACAACATCGTTTACTCTGATTGATTACAGGAGTACCTGACCTGAGTAGAATTTCACCAACTAGGCTTCAACACCAACGTAGGTGGTGGGCTTTCCTTCTCTTTAATATTCCGAAAGTTTCATTCTAAAGTAAAGAGCACAATGGGAATGAGCCGTGCTCTACTTTTATTCACAATTTTAGGGGACGCACAAATTTTTGCAATTTTTGTAATTATATTTTTGTAGATAATTGTGTGGTGGGTCTTTGCACGAGCCAACCTTCTCCATCATCATGAACTTTATTTACATTGTCGTAATTCTACAGGCGGAATAATGACCACCTCCTTGTTCTCCTTTCTTTGACAATAATAATAAAATAAATACGTATTCATTCATCCGAGGGCAAAACATGTAATTACATACTCTTGAAACCCTCGCCCACTCCCTAGCTTTCACCCGTTTTACTCTACTGTTGATTTCCACAGGCGTACTACATTTTAAAAGTAATTGTGCTTTCCTCAAGCGAACCAACTAAATGGTGCTTGCTTCCTTATTCCTTTCTTCCTCAGAGCATATAAAGCAGAGCCCTGCTTCTTTCCCGTCTGTCTGTCAATTTGATTGATAGAGTTCAGCCTCCACACATATGTACGGAGGACGTTCATTACTTTTACGTTGTCTTGTGCTGCTCTGTAGATGGATGAGTACAAATACAACATTCATCCCTAAAATCCTGTCACAATATTTGAGTCGATTGCAATGGAAAAGTGATGACAACCTTCTCCACCCACTTTTCTAACCCACCCACATGCTTGAAGGCGTTCAGGTATTTCCAAGTCGCTGCGTTTCCTCTAATGAATTAGGTTCAACTTTCACCAACTGCATTACCACATTTCCCTTTTTGTTGCACTTTTATGCATTATACAACATTCCAAATAGGGAAAGCTAGCTAAAATACACTAATTAAAAGAGCCGTGAAGGACTTATAATGAAGTAATGCAGGTCTACTTTCCTTGGTGAAAGCAGACTGTATGCCTATTGAACTCCACAAAACCTCAAGTAAACAAAACCTGCCAGAAAACGAGAGTTGGTTGGTAGTTTGGACATGGAAGTGAAATGTGTTTGTTATAAGTGGACGAGTTTAATTGAAGTGTAGAATTGAAGAAAATGTTTTCCTTCTCACTGCTCAACTTTCTCCGCTTCTGGCTTTTGTTTATAGTGTTCCTATTGTATTGTGCTGTTGAATTAATGAGTATGTATATGCAACCTACCTGCATGCATGCAGGTTGTCCATGAGTTTTTATGAGTTAGGGGGTTTAATGAATTATTGTTTTTGTCTTGAAGGGAAATAACGGAACTCTAACGCAGTGTAATTGAAGTAATTAGTGTTTATGACATTTGGCTCGTCAAGATTTACAATGCGCATTAATAATCCAACTCTACACTTGTGATTTTTAATGCACGAAACAAATGAGGGACGTGGTGTAGTCGATCGTCGTTTGTCGAGATTGAACGCTATTCGAGGTACGGTGAAAGGGGAAAGACTGCAGGGATTGGTTAACTTTTACGATTGCACACAAAATATTCAGTAAGATGCTTAATTAAAGGACAAATTTAATATTAAATTGGAGGGTCCAACGTCGAACCGTGGCTCATTGTTGTGACTCATAAATTTCATCACTTCCTAGAAATGTCTATTCTCTCCTCCTCCTTGGACTTGGTTACTCTAACGCATTGCACTTCCCCCCTACGCCATGCACGTGACCAACGGGATTTACAATTAGATTGCATTGGAATTAGCAATTCACGGAAAGCGTAATAATGTTATTGATTTGAAGAGGTTAGCTGGATATTGCCCCTCCTATCATTGCACCAATCCTTTCGTAGTCAATAATATTACGACTGCAATCCTTTTGTTCCCCTCCGTCTGAGTGTGTGCCTGATGTCATGGAGAAAGTCGTTTCCTGAAATACTTAGTTTCATGAGAGTAGGTAGCGTAAATTGGAAAGGGAAAGTGGATGGATACCTACACTAAAATGAAAAGGAGAAAAATTTACCTTTCCCTGCAGATGTGACTTGTGAGAGTTTGATGTGTATTCTTTCTTAACCAGTGCGTAACTTTGTAACAAACAACACAACACGACAACCCTGCGAGCTCTTTCATTTCGTTCCACTTGCACTTTTTCTTTTTTCCCTCTTTCCTCTTAATAAGTCAAGAAACTCCATTGCGTGCGTCTCTCTTTGACAGTAATGGCTAAAATATTGCACTGCGTTTAGTTTTCTGTTATAAAAAGTGCACTCAACATGAACAAAACTCTGTGCCTCGTTCTGTTTCCTATTGACGCAATAATATAAGTCGTATTAAGCAACATATGCGAAGAAGAAGGGGAAAGAAATAAAGGAATGGAAGTTGTGGGCGACTTTATATGGCTCCATCCATTCTTTCGACATTCCTTGTTGTTCCCAAGTATTTCAAAAAGTAATAAAATTGCCTGTCGTTTTTCTTCCCTTTTTATGTGCTGCACGTGAATCCTAAATCCAACTAAAGAGAAAGGCACTCTCTGAAGTAAAGCATTTATGGAAATCATATTTAATCGGCTTGCATTTAGATGTGTCGTAAAATGAAAACTTGGTGAAAGCTCATCATCATGAGTTTTGTACGATTTTGCCTTTCGTGAAAAACCCTAAGAATTGAGCAATTGCTAATTGATAAAAAGCAATGCTTTCTCCTCCTTCCTTAATTTCAAGAATTCAACAGAAGGAAGAAAGTGGATGAATGCAGAGAAAGTTCGCGGTGGTATGGTAGCTTTATTTAGAGAAATCCTCTCTCTCGGATTGTACGATTCTCTCTTTTCTTCTCTCTGCTCTGGTTCTCGTGGTCCTAATGGAAGGTGAAAGTTTTGACCAAAACTTTAAGTTAAAACAAAGTTTAACTTTGCTTGCTTGGTCTTTTCATTCCACTGGCTTTTGTTTTCTCTTAAATTACTGGTAACTAGGATTTCATTTCATTTCATTGTGCTTCTCTCCGGTAGTTTACCAAGATCAGATCAGCTTTGGTTTTTGGTTAGGTTTGCTTCGTTGCATGGTTGGTTGGTGATTAGTGGATAGTTTGTGTACAGTGTAATGCAGATGACGAGAATCCTTTTCTGAGGTTGCATTTAGCCTTTCATTCATCCATTTCCATTCATTCAACCTATGGTTTTCCTTGTTTCATTTTGGGTTGTCTCTCATTCCATTTGTGTTGCCATTGAAATCATAGGTACCAACCCACCATCGTTGTCACGGCCTATGATCAGGATTTTATACCGAATTACATAATACTAGTTTGTCTAGAATTCAAGTTCTATTCAGTCGGTTTTACAGTCTAATTGGACCCAAAATCCGAGGCTTTAAAGAAACAAAAGCACCTTACATAACGTTCATGAACGTCTGTAAAATATTAACTCAATTTCCGGCATGTCTTTCACATCATGTTATCACTGTGATGTAAATTAGATGAATGTTTGTCGAAAAATGACCTACTTACTTTCTCCACTTTGTTAAAAAGAAGAGGGGAGAATGTACGCTCCATGCGTAGCTCAGTCAATGTCAGCAAACGGACTCAGTGTGTAAATATAAGCGGCGCGGTTGGTTGTGCATATTTACATAATTAGTTACATGACACAGTCACAATGTACTCAAAACACACGAGAGGAGAAAAGAGAAAGTAAATTTGCCGTATCTACCCTCCTTTTGTGAGGTGTTGGCTTGACTGAAAAGAAACACACAGACACTATGTATTCACTCCTCTTGAATTCATGAGAGTTCTTTACTTTACATAAGTAAGCTTATCATAATGATAGTAATGATAAAACATTCCTTTCACTGGAAGGTGGGAAGAGGAGACTGTCGGTTTTTAATATATGCATAAAAGAGAAGGTGCGTCATTATTAATTTACCAAGACCGGAATGATGGCAATATAAGAGCTGTCAACGAAGCATGTATGGATGCACACACTTCCTGGAGTTGATTACAATAATAATAATACACCTGTGTGTCGAGGTTTTTGACTTGGTCGAAAGGGAAAGTGTCTTACTTTCTCCTTCCCGCATTGTTTGCATTATTCCTCTTTAACTTTTATATTCCGTTAAAATTCTGATGCGGATTTGGCTTATCATCGCCCAAATAATAAAAGTATTCTGGTACTTTTGGGCTCTGTCTACTTTCATTACATTCAACCTTCCACTTGGCTGATTCTGTGGTAACCTTTTCCTCCTTTTCTCATGCTGTAGTCTGTCTATGTATTTTATTTTACCTCATTTCATTTCCAGTCAGGTTCCCTTTCTCTTAATGTAATGTAATGTAACTGCGTTCCCATTCGGAATTGAAATGGTTGACTAGAGAGTCGACAAACTTCACTTCATTGCGTAGCAGGGCAATGTATCTTTTTCATTCGCACAAAAAGAAGAGAAGAGGAAGCCATATCACGCTTTGTAAGTATTGCATTACGCCACACGCGGAGACATTGCAACGGAATGCCCATCGTCTCGATGATGATGATGGTATTGGAATGAAATTGTATTGCATTCTGGTCGGTGGTGTCACTCTGTAATGGTGATGGCACTTTCATTTCTCTTTCTATTTTTACCAACACTTTCACTATACCACCGAGGAAAATTGGCATTGGCAGTGGCATTGCAATGAATGAAAGACACCATAGTCAAACGGTTTTTATTGAATCCACTAACGTGGGTCGCTGTGGAGAAAGTAAAGTGAAAGTGAAGGGTTGGTGTGTGGAATGCGGCAAAGATGAATCGGTATGCGGTTGAACGTGGAAGGGGAAAAATTGTTTGAGAATTTTAATGCAAAAAAATTTGTACACATTTTCTGGTCGTATCGGAAATGTAACATCAAGTTCTGAGGAGAGAAAGCAGAGGAAGGTAGAGAATTAACCCTGATGAAGAATAAAGTGTTGGCCTAGCCAAGGGTTTGTAGCTTCGTTATTGATTTTATCTGTAGAAAACTTCTTTCTGAGTGCTGAAGAAGAAGAAAAGGAAGAAAGCAAAAAGAGTTTGGCAAAACTCGATTGGTGGAGAGAGCAATGAAAATAAAATAGAACAAGAGACTGGATGCGTCAAAGCGTGTGTGTATGTGTATCTGTGCTTCATGTATGTGTGTGAAGACATACTTAGTATTTAGGAACAGCAATAATGCCTAAACCCAATTTCGTCCGTGCTGCACAGCTCAGCTCATCCCGTCCTCCTGACTTAGCTTTCTTCATCAAACGGTGAACGTAAAGAGTTAACTGAATATCTAGTAAAAAGCTAAAAGGTTTGGAAAAGCTATGTCTACTTCCATTAGATCAGTGCTAACATTGTGTTGCGCCTTTCATACACAGTCGTTAGTGTAGTAAGGGGCATGGAGAAAGTCAAAGTCGATTACGCAGAACTACGTAAGGCTTTCTTTCTTTCTTTCAACTCAACTTTCCCCTCCTGCCTGCAAATACAAGACCCTATACTAATTACGATATATACTTTTTGCACTATCCCCCCTTGAATGTCTACACTAGTGTGTACGTGCTTTTCTATGAAGAGTCTGTCTCACATTGTATGGCATGCTGACCTAAGAAGAAACACGGTGTATTGAGTACATGTAGCTCTGGGGTTGGGGCCGGAAGCAATTGTGATTTGATGGCCAGAGCAAGGTGACAAATTGCTGTAATAATATAATTGGTATCTAGTCTTCTCTCTCAGCCCTCTCTACATTGCCTTTTGCTCTTTTGCTTACTTCCTTGCTCTCCTTTTAGGCCCAACTGACTGACTTTTGTGGCAATTTCTAATCCATTATCATGTCCCTTTCTCTCCTTCACGTGTGTGCAGGAATCCTCCTCCTGTAATGCATTGTCATTCTCCACTCGATTGAATGGAGTTCCACTCCCACCAAAAATTCATCTGACTAACACAACAACAGCACCACCGTCCCAACTTTGTGTTATAATAATGTGAATTCAAATTGAACTTTTGGAGTAATTGCGTCACAAGAGTTCGACTTCCAAAAGTTTCCACATGAGACATTCTTTCATTGTCAACAGCTCGCTCTGTCTATAGCCGCCATTTGTCTACTATCGGATGGCAAATTTGAAATTAAAGAACGATTTGAGAATTGAAATGGGTCTCAATGGCACTTTCAATATCACTTTCACTTCGATTCAGGGAAATTGATTTCACATTCCCAAGTCCCGCTTTTTCCTTTTCTTTCTTTTTTCCTACAAAACGTTAGGTAGCTTGGGCAATGCTGAATTAATTGCATAGATAGGCATAATACAGGCAGTTTGTAGGCGGAGGGAGAAAAGAGTTAATTAAGGTAATGAAAATAAAGTGTTTTCCTTACCAATTGTCGATTAATTTAGTTAATTAAAAACTGCGTAAGGTATAGGGAGAGATGGAGAAAGAAAGGACTCTAGGAATGAAGTAAATATAAAGAGTACCATTCATTAGGTCAATGGGAAAGTACAAAGAAAGTCTACAATTGAGTGAAAAGAGAAATCTCCATACCCATTGAAGCCAGCCAATTTTACGTCAATTCATATTCATGAACTGTAAACAAAAAGAAGCCAGGAACTTTAGACGCTGAGAAAATTTATACTCTTGGAGGGTTACTTCAGATTTGGCCAAGGAGAAAGCGCTACTTTCTCCAATTGCCATATGCTGAATATTTAGTTTAAAAGGAGTTGCAAAACATACAAGAATGGAAATAGAGAAGACAATTAATTTTAATTGAAATGAAGTGGTATAACGTAAGTTTTTTGCAAGACTGTGCAACTACTTTCCCCATTCTTTTTTTATTTGTTTACATGCTATAGAAAGGAGGATGTGGTGAATTTGTTATGAAATATGAGAGAGAGAGAATGAACCTCGTATATCATCGCAATCATAATAATTGAGCACTTTCTTTGCTACCCTTTTATTTAGTGGAAAGGCAAGCCACTTTATGTTGTAGCACAAACAAAAGGATGGATGGAAGTAAGTTAAACTGAGGAGATGAGACAAGAGAGAGAGGAGTCGAATTGCTGACTCTACTTTCTTTACTTTTTTCACCAAGTAAATGGTTTTACAGCAAACAGAGTGTCTACAGGAAACCACAAGAGAATGAGTGAAAGAAAAGATGATTAGTGTACGCAGATACATTGGTGTGAGAGCTATGGGGTTCTGAGAAATTGATGCCGATGGAAGAAGGAAGAAAAGAAAGCTGTAAGTAGCCTTCGTGTGCACACACAGTTCGCCACTGTTTACTCAAGAAGGGCAAAAGAGGGGTATGGGATGCTGAGTGAAAGTGCACAGAAAAGGGAGAGTTTTAGATAATACAAAAACCGTCAGATCGACTTTTCGACAGCGTAGGCGGATGGTTAACTTGTCGAAAGAAAGAAGCCAAATTTAATTCCATCCTTTCTCCTTTGTCTATCAACGACTGATTTATTGGACCCATGTTTTCTCCCTTCGATTAATTAGACTAAATTGATTTGACCTTTTTATTTGAAAGTTAAATATATCACGCCAGACTGCGGCATGCACACAAAAGGATGTCTACCGTGCCCTATTTAAGCCGCCACCTAAGCAAATATAAAAAGCATAAACGCTTCAGTAGTTTTTGGTATTGTGAGAAACCTCTGAGATTCTCCGCCCAATGGACAGGGATAGAACACTTTTAGAATTCCGCTCTTCCTTCGTTTGAAATCTTGGAATCTCACTTTTTTTTCCTTTGTGAGTTTGAGGTTTCGTTTTATTCTTTCTTTCGCTATGCCATTGTGAATTAGATAGGTTTACCGTGTGTGTGTGTGTGTGTGTGTACGTGTGAATGAATGGGTGAACAAAATGTTGTCAGACAAGCAAGTGGAGTGTGAGATTGAAATTGCAAAAGTCAATAGCGAGTGGTCTTATTCCATTCCTTTCTTTCTTTCTTGCTTTCTCTCCTTCTTCTCTTACCCCACTGCATTCTCTTCTCATGTAATCGTCATGATCGTCATCACTTCACACCGTTGAAAATCACGAGGAGGAGGAAAAAAGAACACTAGAAGTAAGAGAGACCGAGTCACGAGTAGAATTCTGTTCAAATTACTTTCCTTCTTTTTCATATTCTTTTACTCTGACAACTATTTATTTGTAAAGTGAAAGTATGCGTGTTAGGTTACATTGCGTTTCTAAGAAAGCTAAATGAGGAAGGAAGGAAAGGAATTTCAAGTTTTGTAATTTGTGCTGGTTGTTGACTTATTTGGGTTTTAGTGTAATATGACATTCTCTTAGAAAGTGCCTTTGCTTTCTCTTATTAAACGTCCCAGCAAAAGTAAGCATGTCTGCAAAGTGTCGATAACAAAAATGAGAACAATAAAATCCGACTCGTAGTGTCGTCTTTATTAACGTTATCGTGGAAAAGCTACTTCCAGTCCTTTGCAAACAAAGCGAGTGTGCAGAATCCTGTAGAGCATGTGACACATAAAATAATGTTTTTTTTTCACGGAAATATTAATCCACATTGAAGAAAATTTACTAAATTTGGCACATACTTACATTCTTCAGTTTATGGTAATGACAATTTATGAACGTTCATTTTTCACAGAAACCTTCTGGTACATCGTGGTTGACAATTGTATATACTGAAAGAAACTCTTGATACTTTATTAACATTTTACATCTCATAGTACATAATACCAAATTCAAGTAGGTATGCAAAATATAATGTAGATTGCTTGGTGAAACGAGATTAAACGGGTGGTGAGAAGAAAAATACGAGTACTCTGATTAATGAGGAGAAATGAGAAAGGTATAAAAGTGTTAATTAAAACACTTATTTGAAGCAAGCTGACGAGTATAATACGGCATGTATGTGCCAAACTTGGAAGAAGGACTTCTAAATGTCAGGGCAGTCAGTTTCGCAGACTTGTGTGTTCTTTCTACATTTTTGCGCAAACTAGAGTCGAAATTTCTCCGCGTATTTAATAACGAGGGAGCTCCTTCTTCACTTTCTTAAAAGGAAACTTTAGTCGCCCGGTGGCAAATTGAGTAAGAAAAGGAAGATGAGAAAAGAGAGAATTAAAATTTGAAAGAAACACTGCAATTATTGCAAAAATTTCCTTGTCTCTCTTTTTATTCTACTCCAATTCTCTTCTTCATACTTGTCTGCTTTTACTTCAGGCCGGCAGAGGTGCCTAGAAGGCTAAAACTTAGTGTTTAAAGAAGAATGTGTCAAAAGCCCTCCTCTCGTCTTTCCAAAGTAAGAAAATAGTGATGGCGATCTCCTGAGTTGTCTTGTTTCCAAGGCTCCATCATAAGTGGAATTTATGATATTTCTCTTATCAAGGATTTTGTAGGTGTGCTGGAATCCTAGGGCTTTTTGAATTTTTGGTACCTCTTCATCTAGAGGGACGGGGTAGTCTTGGTCAATGAGCCATTGGGCCATGACTGCACGGAACATGTCAGGATACTTGTCTGCAAATAGCCACAACCAATTTGGCAGCATCCTCTGTTGGTAACTTGTACATGCAGGACAGTTGCCAAATAGTCCTGGTATCATTCGTGCTGCAATAGAGAAAAGGTTTTATAGAGTGACTTGGCACTTTATATTTTAGAGCCTAGGTACTCACGTTTAAGCCATCGTCCAGCAATGTCACAAGGGCCATCGTAGAAAATGCAGTTTATTTGTAGTTTCACAAGCCTCTCATTTCGGAAATAAAGGCTGATGTCCAAAGAGTCTATTTCCGGTTGAAATACAAGTGGATGAACTCTTCCTCGTTGACTTCTGAGTGGGGCTATTAGAAACGCCGCCGATATGACCAACCACAGTTGTAAACTCCTAGACTGCATTTCTTTTTGCATGTAACAAACCAAATGCAGACGAGCAGTTATTGTATGAATGATTGATGTTGCTGGACTGAATGACTTTTAAGGAAGTCAGCATGTATTAAAGATACTGACGTCCAATTGTTGTTATTTCATTGAACGCCACATTAAAAACTTGTTATGATAAACTTGATATTGACGGTTGCCAAGCCGTCAATAAATAGCATGGCACCAAGTGCGTCATAAGTCAACTTTTCTACACAAAGTTGATTGCCTTCAACTAATGAATTTGCTTGCAGCATTAGCATTTACTGCACCTTCTATTCTAACTCAAAGCTGAAGCATGCATTCAGGTTCCATGACACCACAAAGTGAACATTAATACACTTGTAGCAATATCAACCTCAATCTCTTGGAAGGAACAACTGAAAAAGCATAAAATTGTGACAGATCTTTTGAAGGATCATTCGTCAAGTTTATCCCACGAGAGGGGAAAATGCTCTGCGTAGTAGCTGAGTGGGGACACTATATAGAAGGGGGTGATGCATGATGCCAGTCAGGTCATGAAATTGAAATGGAACTAAAATTCAGTCAGTGACGTTGGTGAAATATCACAAAGTAATTAACTACTTTTAGAAAAGACATGATACAGTCATCCAAAATCAGGGTTCCATCTCCCACTATTTGACCACTTGGAACACGCCGCAAAATGGCTCTCGTAAAACTTTTCTTGAGACGGAAAAATTTCCTCGTCGTAAAATTCCGGACACTTAAAATCTAAAAAAAGTTTTAAAAAGTTGTTCCGCCCTTCAAAGTTATGTAAGGAAACGTTAAGACATAAAGATTGACGATGAAGTTATCATATCGTAGGTATGTCCCTTGTCCCGTTGGGCCACATAACATGGGAAGTATTTAAGTGTAAAGCCTATGCCCGCTGCTCCAAAATGTCGCAAGGATCCATCTTTTACGCACCTTCCAACTCTTCTTCTTCTCTAAGTCACTGCTCTTCTTCTTTTCTTTTGGCTTAAATCTCTCCAGGGCTTTGAGACGAGAGGGAAAAAGAGAAGACATATGTAATGTAACTACACTCAAGAAAAGAAGAAAGGAAAGGAAGAACCGGAAAGACATTTCACTATATCATCTCCTCCTCCTCCTCCTTTCTCCATCTTCTTTTTATCCATCACTCTTGAGACAAAGAGAGAAGAAAAGCCAAAGCAACATCCATCCAATTCAAAGTATATGAGTCCCACTTTTTTGAGAAGGAAAGGGACCATGGAGACAGTCAACTCAGCTCATTTTTGACTTCTTTTTGTCTCCGGAATCTACTTGATTTTGCCCTTTTCTTAAAAAACTTTCTTTTTTATTCTTTCAAGAAGGAAGGAAACTGAAATCATGAGGCTAACGACGAGGAAGTATGACGAATCTCCAGACATAAGCAAATTTTAAATTGCTCCTTCCTTAATTTTATCCTGTTGCATGCAAGTTCACATTAGAGAAGGGTTTAACACGAAGATCATACTTGCTTCCATGTCCAGTTTAAATCTTAAAAATTGTGAGCTCATTCGAATAAAAATATTTCCGGATTCATATCCGCATCCTTAAACCTTATCGAGTGGTATCTAATATTCAACTGATTTTGACTCTCCTTCTTTATTTCCTTCCTTTTCCTTTTATGGTAGTTGATATTCGAGTCAGAGAGGGATCATATCTGTGACTAATGGAATCAAGAAAGGGTTAAAAAATTTATTGCCTCAACTGTTTCTTGAAATGGGAAAATGATCTATTGCCTTTTCCTCCTCTCTTACTCTTTTCCGGCCTAAAAGAATCAGTCAGTCAGTGATTTGTGAAGTGGGAGAAGAAGAAGAGGGAGACGAGACAAGCATACTTATTTATAAAAATGGAAGCAGGCATGAAATATTATGGGGTAGAAAGCAGAATCTTGAAATTAGGGAAGGAAAATGCGATAAGTCAAGGAAAGTAAGTGATTATTCCTTTTCATATGACTGCCCATGAAGCCATTATTAGTATACTTAAGATATTGGAGACGGATGACATCCAAGTAATTAATTTTCCATTTTCTGGAAAGTAAAAGTGTGCGTGTGTATGTCATATGCCGTGCCATGTCATGTCACATCCCTTCCTTCCTTTTGCTTCCTTATATTTTTAATACCATTAACGAGCAAAGAGGAGAAAAGTAAAGTCTAGTCTCTTAAATCCCTGCGGGTGTTTTTAAATATTTCACTTCAGTCACCCTCTTTCTTTCTTATTTCACTACACTAATTTACTTTGCCTAATACCCGCAGCAAAAATGACAACTCCTTTTCAACCTTTTAAGAATAACTGAGAATAATTGCCACGCCATTTCAAGAAAACATTCCACCTGCTATGGTTACAAAAAACTACGTAGATACGAGAGCACATTTATTTGTCATCTCTCATTTCCTCAAATTAAATGGGATGACTAAAGTTTTCAAGTTGGATGAGTTGAGAGGAATAAAAGGAAAAAGTAAAACTTGTGTACTTTGTGTAAAAGTGTAGAAATCACTGAACGCAATAATAATACTTGGAACTGTGCTTTCACCCTTTCTTCTCATCTTTTCCTGTATAAAGCATAACGACTTTCTCTAAACGAAAACTTTGCTTTTTAATGCAAAAGTTTGTATGTTTTGCACACAACACAAGCACACAGCCACAGTGAGGACATTTCATTTCGTTTTACTTCACTTCATTTCAATTCATTTTCTCCTGCCTTTGTCCCTAGGAAACACCAACACAAAGTAGCTTTCACATGATTGGTGAAAGCAGAATTTTCCACAGGTGGTGGCAGCGGTACTGCCTTGAATAAATGTTATTGGAGTTTCTCTAGTATAAAACTTTCCTGACTTTCCAAATAAATATTTACAAGTTTTCCTTGATTTGATGTGTTATTTTCCTGGATACCCTCTTACTTTTGAGCAGACTCAGTGTCGGAAGCAGGGACATGAACGCTAGGTAATAATGTAAGGTAATAAGACTCGACATGACGCTCGTAATGTGATATAAATTTATGAAATGATTGACAGTGTGAAGAGAAAGTGAGAAAGGCGTCGTTTGGAATA
>JAQIWU010001008.1:0-19467 GCA_034696445.1 Isotomiella minor | reverse complement strand
CTAACCTTTCCCAATTAATCTATTGACCAAATTATGCTAAAGGAAACCCCAAAAAAAACAACGACGACAAATCTCGGGAAAGGCGAGGTAAAATAGGACGTGGCCACAAACAGCAGCTAACCCCTTTTCTTTAGTCTTTCAGTTCAGTTGGAGAAAGTTTCTTCATACTACGTATTTCGCCATTTCTGAGATTGGTTTTTATCCCTACAGCTTTTGCACACAGTTTCCATTTCATTTTATTTAAGACTAAAGTAACAACTGCAACTGCGAAGGCAGTAAAGACAGAGAGAGGCAGATGAGGTTCTGTCGGAAGGAAGGAAAGAGAAAGTGGAAGCGAGTGAGAGAGTGGGTGATATAACACAACATTACAGAGGGGAACCTCTACCGCATTACATTATATTCATTGCCTCCACTTTTTATTCTTCTTCTTTCTTTACTTCATTTTACTTGCCTGTTGCTTTTCCTCTCTTAAACTCCTTTCCATTTCTACTTTCTCTTTCGGAGACAGTGGTTTAGTTAAGTCTATGGGTCTGGTCTTGGTTGAGTCGGGACTCATAAATCTCTGGCTCTGAGTTCAAGTTTAGGGCCGTAGGGCAACAGTGTCTATCTACCGGTCCATTCCATGCATGCATCCTTTATCCATCCATCCATCCACAACCTTTTTCATCTCCCTTCCTCCCATCCATTTTCTCCGTAAAGAGCGAAAAGATTGCGCAACTTTCACTTCAGCACCATTACCAGACCAGACTCTATTTCTTCTACCACCCACCCACTTTCACTACTGCTATCCTCCTGATTAAGCTCTGGGGGTAGGGAAAGGAAAGAGGGAGATTAGATTCATTGGATGCAAATTCTGTGTTGACGGCTGGTACGTACATGCAACAAAATACTTACATCCTTCGTGCTATTTGTTTTGTTTTATGAGCAGTTTGAAGTGCAGACGTTTCCCGTTTCTCATTTCACTTACTCCAAATAATGGTCAATAAAAACTTTAATTGTTTGAGTCCACATATACTCTGGATTTCACTACTGCACTGTGGGTTAATTGAATTTCGAAATTCGCTTTGCCATCCCAGTAATATACTAACAAGTATGGAGGGAGTGGCAACAGCTTTCATTTTTACAGACTCCACTCAAACAAACTACTAAACCCAACTTCATCTGGGATGAGTAAAGTATCAAAAAGAACTTTGTTACGCTGTCTGTGTCCTAATGTCACTGTTGCTCTACCTTCATTTGTCATTTAATATCATTTTAAATAGTAGATTATGGCTGGAGGCGGAAAGAGTGACAAAACTCGCGGACTTACTTGTGCATGTTGTTATCCATCTGACAGAGAACTATAATTCGAGCTTGGGTTTCCCAAGTATGGCCAGTGCAGGTGGTCAACTGCGGTCGGTTGAGGCTTTCTCTCCCCTCACTGGATGAGTTCATCTAATAACAGTTCAAAAGGAATGTAGGTATATTAGATGTGGAATAGTCTGGATAGGACTGGATGACATAAACCGTGCGATGCATATTTACTTATGTAATATCATCTTTGTAACTTCGTAATCAAATTACAAAATGTGATTTTCGCAGAGTGATAAAGCAATGGATAGGATATGTAACATGGTTTGAAGTGCAACCTTAAAGGAATAATATGGAGGTAAAAAAAAGTGAAAGTTGTAGGGTAAATATATCAGGGTTGGATGTAAGTCTCTCATCTTCCAGTATTTTTATGTGTACCACTCGCAGCCAACACAACCGTCAATGCAAAAAGAAAGTTGAAAGCGCATAGGTCTCGAAAGTATCAAGAATGTTTACCCTCCTTGCTTTTTGCTGTCGATCGGGATTTTGCTAATTGCAGGATTGATCAAAACTACAATAAAGATACAATAAAACTGTGGAAGAAGACAACTCCAACAAATTCAAAGAGGCAAAATCATAACGACAGCTCTGCAAAAGAGCAAATTTCCAAAGTCTGCTTTGATATTTGTCTGTTCGGATCGTTGGAGAAATGTTGACGGTAGCAGCGGAAGCGTTCGTTGAAAAGCTTTTTGTTGGTGTGTAAAGAGAAACTTACTTCAACAGTGATGAAGAATTAATACGGGTATTTATGCAAAGAAACATCTGCTTTATCGTCCATCCCCACTATTTCACCCGATCCCTCCTGCTCTCTTATCTAAAGGGGAGCATGGAACATTATGATCTGTATCCACTAACACTTGCCTCTTCACTGCCTCGTTCGATAAAAATGATTACATACACTCATCATTTTCCAGATAAATTTACACTTGTGAACCAGCTTTTCGGTTCATCAATTAGGAGAAAGTGAAGGAGTTAATCAATTGTCAAATTACTTGACTTAATGCCGCTATACGAGACATAAAAATTAATTATACCAAATAAGCAATCGATTACTGAGGGAGTGCACTTCCTGTCAGTATACCTGCAGCTTTTCATTTATTCCAACATGCCGGTGCCTAGTCATAGATAAGGGTATTGCAGTAGAGTAGTAGCATGAGCTGTATATTAAATATTGATTGATCATTCACGTAACAAGTAAAAGTTTTAGGCACACTGCTTGCTTAATGTGTATGGGCACCACACGGTCTCTTTTGCTCTGCTCTTTTCCTCTTTCATTTCACTTTCTCCTTCATTCGCATGGACAGTATCAGCTCTATCTAATCTCCCTTCGGAAAAATTAAAGGAGGTGTATTCAATATTCGATCTTTTTCCAACTATATTCTCAACTCTAATTTATGAAGAAGGCAGAAACGACTGTATTCATTCATCTACTCTACTCTCTAATCGTTTTTTTACAGTTAGAAAGCAGGCAGTGAAGCACAATTGGTAGACCACCAAAACAGACCTTACATCATCCATTCATGTTCCAAATTTTTCATAATTACTAAAAAAAAACTTGATAAAATTCGTTCGACACAACAAAAAATATTTTTTTGTCAACTCCTGATTTACAAAAGCCTTTACAGATCTACCGACACATACAAAGAAGGAAACTGAAAGCTAAAGAATACACACATGTAAACATTTTGTATAATCTGTCTGGAAAATTATCAAATTGGATGCTCATTAATCGTAGACCTTATTTTAATTAGTTTATTTCTGAGTCAGGATGTCTGTGTAATGCTTCAAAGCGAGTGAACGTGGTTCATTCAACCTACCTATGTACATCATGTTCATGTAGTTTGTGTGGAAAGTGGCAAATAACTTATCCGCTCGGATGCCTATCACATCGGCTTTCACCACCCACCAACCAACCAACCAAACCATATTGTGTCGTCATGTCGTGACAGAAACGTCTGCGGCATGTTTGTTTAGCCTTGTATTTAATCGCTAATTTTATTTGCTCAACCTCACAGCACCACCCTCCACCGACCACCTAGGCATCAATTGAATTCAAGCGTAAGAGAACCTACACGAGTTATCATCACACACGAGGTAAAAAAGTGTAGTGTTGAAATCGAGAGTCCTTATCCATGCGTCATGACGAGCCTCATATCGGAATAATGGAATAAAGAGGAATTGCTTTCCCCAACGTCACACACTGATGATGGTCTACTTTAAGCTGGTCAAACAAGCACTTGTATTAATAACTAAAAATAATAAATGTCGATAGTGATTCCGTGATAAGATAAAAAAAAAAAGAGTTCCTGCTTTTTTGTATTTTCACCAGGCGGACAAGTGAAGTCTGATCTATCATTCAGTCAGCCTTATCATTTCATAATATGCAATAAATATTAAAGCAAGTAGTTATATTATCTGCTTTCACCACTGTGCGGTGCAAAGAACCATTTACATTCTTATTATGAGAAAAATATGCCACTCGGTATAAAATAAAACCACGTAAGAGACATGTGAAGGGAAAGTTATGCGGTTTGGAGAAATTTTCCATCCCAATTTCCTCCTTATTTCTCGTAGTTTATGAAACATGGATTCATTTGCTAAAATTACATTCCGGTAATCTGAAAAAGTGAAAGTTGCAAAATTCTACTTACCGCCAATTCCTTCAGGACTTCAATGAGGATCTACGTTCATTCTTGATTACTTTCACTCAAGTCTGATGATGTGCATCATGGAGTTTGGGTTCACGTATTGTTGGGGTGGGGAAATGTGAGAAGTAGCGTCTCCATGTTGACAGTCAAGTAAATTAATGCAAAACTTAGGTTGTCACTATCATTTTTTTTAAAAGTCACGCCGTCTTTCTACCCCTTCAATATTCTCAATTCTAAGAAGACAACTACCTCCTCCTCACTTTACTCCTGAATGTATAAAAGTTGAAGTGGCAAATTACTGAAGATTAATGTTTAGGAGCTGAGACCATATGTAAACCGACTGGGTTGGGTTTATTTGATAAGCTTATATTCGAGAAGAGAGAAAGGAGAGAAAGAAGAGAGAGAAAGGAAGAGAAAATATTACTAAAGTGGTGTGTCTCTGGTCTTCTCCTTTTGGTTAAAACTTGGACCCGGTATGATTCGTGAAAGAAGCACTTTCCGTTCATACACTTCTTTCATCATGAGAGAGTGAGTGTATACACACACCAACCAACCACCTATATCGTATCGACAGAGAGAGAGAGAGCTGGAGAAAGAGGCTTGTAGAAGAGACATGTGTAGTTCATCTACTCTGCTTTTATTTTGTGCCCTCTCTCACTACTATTGCATGATATGTTTCTCGAGAAAGGAAAGGGAGAGGAGATGGGAAACCATAGATAGTAATAGCAGCAAAAGCAACAGCTAGCACAAGCACGCAGTGAAAGCCTTATGTCTTGTATGGTTGGTGTGGTTCAGTTTGCTAAGGATCACTCTCTCTCTCCAAATTCGAATCCAATGCGTTTGCGATTTACTTTCTCTCGTCGTTCACTCTTTTCAACCCTACTCCACCGTGTTGCTTCTCAGTCTACCTTCCCTCTCCACCCTTCCTTTCCTTTCCTTTGCTCACCTATGCCAGTATTTCACTACTGCAGTAAAAGAATAAAAACTGCCAGACACGACGACGTTGCATCATATCATAATAACGCTTGTAAATAGGTTGTAGTAACTGCCTGTGTATAATGTTCTTATGGTCTTTAGTATGGCTGAAATGAATTGCAAATTTTGAAGGGAAATAGAAAGAAGGGTAATACAGATCGTGACCACCTTCCTTCGGATCCGTGATCAAGAGCGCATTTAATTATCGTATTATTTGCAATGTCGTCTGTGATTTATGGCGTCTTTCGGTAAATATCGGGACGGGAATGAGAGGAAGAATACTAATACAAAGAAGACGTGCTTTATTTGTGTCGTAGAAATACCAGCTTTCTCCAAATCACACGGCTGCTTACGCTTACGCACTATTGGATAATGCAGAAACGATAGGCACTTTCTATGTGCAGGTGGCACAGGTGGATGACATTTTTGTGCCTAAAAGAAATTGTAAACGTGAATTTCATTCCTGAGTTTGAGTGACTCTAGGTTGCTAAAAATTTCATTAATGCATCATTTTGACTCAAATATTCAAGTTCATGATTAAATGTTAATTAAATTAGTAGGCATGAGCGATTAAAAGCTAATAAAAATATCAAAGAGGACGTTATATGAGAAAAAGTATACTATGTCTACGCATAGGTCAAAGAATATGGCACACACAATGTCTCATTTCCACCTACTACTTCACTTACTTTCCTCCAAGAGAGTCCCTGCCATCATCACACAATTGAAAACACGACGTGGCAGGATATTTCCACTTTATATTACATTAAGGTGATAAGAAGAAGGGTATACCGACAAGATATCCTAGCCACGGTGGGAGAAATGGGTGAAAGAGCATTGGAGAGAACTGTTGCTTCTTCCTTGTTTCTTCCTCTCTCCCTTCTCTCTACGTTGAATTCAGTTAGTTCGGTTTATGAGAGAGAAAGCGAGCGCAATCTCATTGAGGCACAAGCATTATCAGAGGAAAAGGAAGAAGAGGGAAGAGAGGACACACAAGCAAAGGCAAACGAAGCAAGTAAAAGCAACTCGGGTAAGTGAGTTAGAAAGGCTGAAGCAACAGGGTAATAACACGGTACGATGGTTGGCGGTGGTATGTTGCGTTAAGCCTTACTTTTTGTTATGAGGGAAGTGAAAGCTGCTGTGTAAGGTAGGTAGCAAGCAAACTGTAAGTAAAAAGGATGGGAAAGAACTCCCGTAGCAATATTACAACAGCCTCTCTCTCTCTCAATCTGTTGCTGCTCTCCGCTTCCCCAGCCATCTATCTCTCTACTTTAGTAACTTTCACCCTGCACAATTTTTGGAAAGTTCTTTCATTTAATTTAGCATTTTTAACTGTTGCTACTCTTTAAATATTTTACACCTCAGTCAACAGATGATATAGCAAATGATGGTAGTAGTCCTTCGAAACCTAAATATCTAATTGTACCGTAGAATGGCATACAATGAAATGGAGAATTTCGCTGGGTGACCTCAAAATCTGGGGCAAGTTGGGACTGACCAGGTTTAAAATAGCTTTCAACGGTTATAAAAAATGGAACATGGTAGCAGTTTGGAAATTTTATTGGTACAATTAAGTCAAGTGTTGAAACCCTCCAAGCAAAGCACCAAGAAGAAACGATGAATAGCCGAATTTGTTGATGAAGAAGCTGTATGTAGGTTTGCCTCTGCTACTTTGTTTTAGGTGGTTGAACTGGAGTGAGCTATGGCTTGATGACATTGCATGTGGACGTGTTACCGAACGCCAAGTTGGGTTAATTTTTCATCATATGGCGACAATTTATTGGGTGTTGGCTCTTTGGCTTTCACTCGCCAGTCGCCACACTATACTCTCCGAGAGTCAAATGAAAGCGTCTCATGTTTTCACCATCCATCCATCCAATGAACCAGACATAAGCTAATCCAACCCAACCCTCATTTTACTCCTAATCACTGGGTCTACTCTTTACCCCTTCCAATGATACTGATTTTGAATTAAAACGTAGCAGCATTTCCATTCAAGCATTGTATCTTTACAGGATCCTTTAGTCATTAGTTCCGTTCTGAGTCTTCCTTAATGAAAGATTAATTGATTGAAATTGAGCAGTTTGGTGTTAAACATTTGAGATATTTAATGCGAATTGAAAAGTGAGGAGTAAAATGGGTGTCTCATTTTGCCCCTTGGCAGTAATGTTTCCTCCTGGCTACTGTCTCACTATCTAAAGCGAATGACCTGAACTTCAATGTTTGCAGACCGAAAGCGAGGCACTTCTTTCTTTTAAAAAACTCCCAGATGGACGGAAAATTCGTAAGATTAGGCAATGTTGACCACACCAATCCAAACTAGATCAAACAAAGAAGGATGTGATGTAAAATGCATGTAAGAGTTAGAGACAGGCGTCATTTCCGCATCTCCTTCTACATGTTGTCTAAATCAAAGTGACCAAGAAAATACATACAAGAGCCCGAGATGGTGAAAGCGGGAGACAATCATGGAGGGGGATGGGGCGGGTATGACGTTGTTAATTTTCCGCGAACGTCGGAAAATAAAGTCTTATTGAAATATAGCTGGTGGATCCATGACTGTGTTTAAAATATGTGAAGCTGTGGGATCCCATTCTATGGAAATATATATGGACGACGCCCGTGGCTTATTGCTTTCATTCACTTTTATATTGCTTTCTTTTTCCTGGTTTGTTTTACCGAGGTTGGTACTTATTTACACGCAATTCAATTTCACTTGCTCCTTCGAGACTGTCACATCACATCGCACGCCGCAGCTTCCTTCCTCCTGCCTTCCACACTACAACACTCTTTGGGTCTTTGGAAGTGGTGGACAGGGATTGTGTGAATTGAATTGAATGAGCGATATAATGTAAACGGGGAAATTCAGTTTGAAAATTCACTTTCTTTCCTTCTTTCTCCACCTTTTGACTACGACTTCCTTAGTCCACTGCTTGTTCCTTCTCATCTCTCTTTCCCTCACTCCAGATTAGGTTACTTTGCTTTACTCTCGCCATTATTCCTGCCCTGACTTTTACCACAGAGTGAACCCAGACAGCAATACTGCGGTCGCGGTCATTGTCCACTTTCCCTTTTTCAATGAATTTCAATTCACCAAAACCGGGGATGGGATTTACAATCTTGTGTCCTGAACTGAAAACTATAAATGCTTTGTATAAGAAAGAAGGAGTTGTTTGCTTAGGCTAATTCATTTTGATTCAATTTAGATTCTGAATAACAAATCCACTGGAAATTGTAATGATCTATCGGACAGTATGCTAAATCAAATTGAAAACTTGGCTTCCATGCACGATCAATTTCTATCGTGACATGTGAAAATAATTTGAAATCCTATGAGCGTGATATTTGCTACTTATTCTGCTATATTTTCCCCGTGTATAATTCACGCTTCGATATTAGTTTAGATGCCCCATAAATAGTTATCGCTATGACTGTGAGTTTCCCCTTCCGATACAGCTAATAACAGGGCATTACACAGCCAAACAAAGGAGCATCAACCAAAGCTGGGTAAATTAGAGACTACAGCTTTGGTCTCTGTGATGTGAAGAACAAGAGTGAAAATGAAAATGGTGAAAGGATTAATTACTCGGCAACTCGGGGGTGATGCAATGATGTCCTATGACTAGAATCAAATCAGATCTTGTTCAAATTGGGCAAACTCACGATTTGTCATTGTAATAATAATAGCTTTGCCCCTTTCATTTTGGAAGGAAGTGTGCACGACATGGAGGAATATATAGAAATCCGGTAATTAGATACGAATGAATGGATAAGCTATATGGACTAAATCAAAACCAAAGCCAAAGCTCAATTGCACCCTGCTCTCTCTTGAGACCTCAGGTGATGAAATGTTATTTCAATTTAGTTGACTTTGGAAGGAGAAAGTAAGGAGAATAGAATGAGAAAGTTTAAACTGCTTCCATCATCTTCTCTCGATAGAGTATGTTTTTTGTTATTCCTCAGAAAAAAAATAAAATGTGATTTTGATTTTGTTTTTATCCAATCAGGGAACAGATATTTATTTTTTATTTGATGTTACAAAGAGTAGATGGAGAAAGTGGATTTATTTACACCATATAAAAGGGGCATTAAAGGAAGCGAATCCATGAACTACACATGTCCCTTATGCCTTTTTTTCTGGTGAAAATTACAAGGAAAAGGAAAGGAAAAAGGCTGTTGTCATGACTTATTCTTTTCTCACTCCCACCCTCCATTGTATGCATGGATATGAGTGACATTCATGTCTTCATCCAACAAGACAGGAGCACTTATTTTATTTTATTTCATTTCACATTATGTCAAACCGTCATAAAGAGCTCCATCCATTGTCTATTGTCTCCTCAGGTGGAGAGTACCCAGTTTCTTACTTAAGACTGACATGGAACCACTTTCACTGACTTTCTTCTCGCTCATACCATTTTTCCTTTCTTCTCTTGTTTTCTTTTTATGGGATTTGAATGAGGAGGATGATGACGGCATGTGGAGAATTGAGAATTTTTTCTGAAAGGCTCTGGAAAAAGGTAAGTGGGGAAAACACGCTGGAAGTCAAACACCATTTTCTCACCATCATCATCCTTTCTTCCCCACGACACATATCACCTTTGCTTTCTCTCTCTTCATTCTTGTCGATCTTTCGACATTTTGACTTCAAATAAGACATCCAATATCGTGGAACATCACACATTATCCTTGACAGTGATAATGGACTACCACGGAACAAGGCTTTACACAACAAAAGGATTCTTCCTTTGTTCTTGCTTTCCCCTCCTCCTCCTCGTGATGATGAAGTGAAAAAATCTCAATCCCAAGAATTCACATTGTAGCAATTTCTATAGCGTTGGCTTTATTAGTGTATTATTATTGAAGTTCAGAAATCAATGTGAGTTCTTTTGCTATTGGAAAAGTAAGTAATGATGCCGGAAGGATAGATGATCAAAATTGGTCATGATTAGGCTGATGAGCAATTTCCCGTTGGGTGGCAAGATGTTTAGGTCTGTAAAGTTCAGGCAAACAAGGTATTCAATTGGAGAACTGAATGAGGTTCAACTTTAAGATTCGTACCTGCCATAGTTGTTGCCAAAATGATGCTGGACAAATTTCTTTTTGGCAAACATGCTCAAAGGATTAGGATCCTTGTTGAAGCGGTCGAACAGGTCTTCAACTGGAAGGACCGGTGGTGGCACAAGCATTGTGCTGAAACTTTCTCCATCATTCCGATTTCCTTAGAAAAACATTGGGGTTTGAATATATTTACGACCAAAATAAAGTAACTACCTGCAGGATTTGTTGTGGAAATTTGAGAAATGGTGGTTGTCATGGACAATCCGGGCGATGATGATCCTTGTTTTGAAGCTTTGATAGTGGAATGATAAGGATATGGGAAAGAGTCCGTGTTGGCATTGGCACTTAGTTTCAAGTGACTTGAAGAACCTTTGTCTGACATGATGGACCAAGTTTCAAAATTAAGGGTTTGTAAGGAGTGAGAAATAAATGCAGAATAAGAAAAAAGTACAAAGGTATGCGTTTATTGAAATATCTAAATGCGAAATGAAATTGAGGCATCAGAGTCCATGGCTTTACGTTGAAGATATCTCTTTCAGAATAAAGCACAACTACGAATTAGGCAAATTAATTAAACTGAATTTAGTTTCTGTGTTCAAGTATTGAATGAATGTAGATAAATCGTTAGATTACCAAGACGGGGCATCCTGTCAAAATACATATCTTATTTCTCATAACAAAGGCTCAGGCAATCTTATCTTTTTTTCAAAGTACGAAAACCTTCATATCATGAGCCATGGAGATAATACGTCAATGGGGTTTTCAAATCCTAAGCTTTACAATACGCAAACAAAGAAGGTGATTAAAAATGCAGCGGTTAAAACCATTCCATGTTTTATGGCACATTGTAGAATTTAATGTCTCTGCTTTGCTCACACTCACAATCGAATTCTTTTGCTCTTTGTCATAAAGCATTCCTGTATCATAGAAAGAAGCAGAGTTGACGTTTTTTTTTTGGGAAAGTGAGATAATTTGTTCCTGAAAAGGTGTGAAGATGAGGACAATTTCTTTAATCCTTGTTGCCAGTATCGTCGTCCTATGGCTTTCATATTCTTCAGTAAGTTCAATTCTCCAATGATTGGAAATGTTGGGTTCAGCAAAAATTTTTGTTCCAAGGCTCATCCTGATCCCAACCCTGAGGAAACTGCTCCTGCAATGGCTGTATGTAACTTCATTTTAATGATTGTATTAAAAATTGCTTGCCAATGAGACCCTTTTGGTTCTACATTTTTATAGGCTGAAGACGAGGTTGCCCATCGTCATCGTCGTCAGGATGCGCCGGAGGAAGGCAAAACTGAGGATAAAAAGGACAAGAAAAAAGACAAGAAGAAAAAAGGACATGATAAGGGCAAAGCCAAAAAGGATAAGGGGAAAGATAAGGCTAAGGATAAGAAGGACAAGAAGAAAGACAAGAAGGGAAAGGGTGAGGGCAAGAAGAAGGGGAAGAAGGCTGATAAAAAATCTGACTAATTAAATTCAACTGCCTTGGATAGAACATAAGCTTTAATTTGTGACCGCCTTACATAATAAATTCGGTAATTTCTATCCCCATTCAGCATTAGTTATTGCAGAAGGGATAAATCAATCAATAAAATAAATAGATAAATCAATAATAAGCCTGTTCAAAATATGAGCATGTGTATGGCTTGTAGGGACAACCTGGTTCATTTGTCCAAGGACAATTTAGGTGTATCAATTTGCCCCGTGACTGCATTGGGTTGATGAACAACCTTCTGTGTCTGTCAGATACTATCTGATTACTTGCATTCATTTTGAACCAAATGACAGATTACGAAACCTGTCTCAATTCTTTCTCAATTACCAACAGAGGGTCATTTTCCTATGGACCTTGCTGAGTATAAATACCAATGAGGCGAGGCATCAACTTGATGGAGATCACCAATTAAGCTTTAACGCACAAGGATAAGATGGGAGTGGAAGTCATTCATTGATTACCTTGTCATGAGCATGCATGGATGAGACATAAATGAAGTTAGCTAACTCAGGCTCGAAAATGCTCGTGGGTAAGGTAGATAGATATGACTACAACATGAACCAAAACAAGCACATGGTTTTAACAAATTGCTCTCGTGTCTCTCTGATGTGCAACCCAACCGGCCGGTTGATCAGTCTTGTTGTGAACAAACCATTATCCTGGATTTGTTAAATCATCGGTGTTTAAAATTAAGTCTGTTCAACCGAATAGAAGTGCTGTACATCACCTTGTTCAACTTATCATAAAGGGGAAGCTGTCATCTTTCATTCACCCAACCCAGCGTAACTAACAACATGACGGAAAGCAACAACGTGAAGGTATTTTTGCATTATATAACTTTCTCCCTCTCATGACCTTGCTTTCTTCTCTTATCTGTGGGAATGCAATTTTTTCAGATTGATTCATTGGGCAAACGCGTTTGGTTTAGTTTTTCCATTTTTACTTTTATTAGTAAGAAATTTGATTCCTTACACATTATTACGTACATTACGCACACACGGCGTGGCTTCAGCGTTTACATTACTAAATAATCATAACCATAATAATCATAGGATTGTAATACGTAAACGTACCCCTCCTTTGAACTGAACATTTGTATGACATATCTTCATGACAACCTCAAATGAATAGTAGCAACCTTACATACAATTCAAAATTATGAAGCAAAACAAAAAAAATAATAGCAATGATTGCAACACTTTTCTTAAAACAAAAGCAAAATGTTAGTAGGGGTAATAAATACAAAAAAAAGTAAAAGTCGCTGGTATGAATTGAGAATGGGGGTTATGCTGATCCTCCACGAGCTGAACAATCTTTTACAACCATTTTTGTCATATAAAAGAAAATAGATAAGTAAACTATTGGTGTGATTGATGTTGCATGTATTACATTGAAGATAGTCAGTAGCTTATCATTTATACATAAATTACGTAGACACAAGGCTTTGTTGCATTTTTTCGTAAAAAAATCCTACCACACACGTACACCGTACCTGCATTAACAATCTGTATCCTTTAAAAAAATGGGCACAAGTTTAGTTTAAGTCATGAACACGAGTCTAGTTGACAATAATAACGAATCTTTCCAACAAAAATAAATGATAAGGTAACTCACTACATGAAGACGTTAGTATACCTAAGTAAGTATCCCTACCCTTCACAATTAAATGAAACAAAACAACCAGTGTGATGTTAATGTGATTGTGACTATTAAGTCATTAATTTCTACGTACGTATGAGTTAACTTACAGAGAACAATATCAGTCATTATCTATATAGCTTTCACATACTTGTACAGTTGTACATGTTAAGCACGTCTTGTCTTCTCAAACCAAAATGAAATAAGAGCCTATGTCAGTAGAGAAAATAAAGCCTTTCAAGAATTTCAGAAGGTTTTGCACAAGAAAGGTCTCAACCTGGGATACGTTAAAGGTTTCTGAACAAAAATAAAGGTTGTAAATCAACAATGGAATTAAATCCCTTCACAATCTTTTGTGCAATTAATTACGTATATTATGTTCGGTGTTTTCGTTAACAACCTTCCTTGATTAAATTGCTTCTTATTACAGCTAACTACTCTATTTTTCATTTTGATTACCACAGTTCTCTTCTTACATGTCTTTCATATGTGTGATCTTAGTTTCATACACACAAGGAACTGCGTCCGTCATGTGCGTTTCCAAATAAGGCCATCTAAAATTAGGGAAGTTAGTTTTTAGTACAAGGTTTGATTTTTGCACACACGATAGCCTTCACTTTAACATTTAAAAGCCAGCATTACTTCGTTGTATGCGGTTCGATAGTTAACAGTAGCTTTTTAAGGCAAAGAATGATAGAAGGAGAAAGTGATAACAATCAAGAAAGGTGGAAAGTCTCACACGAAGGAAGAAAGGAAAGAGAAAGGACAAAGTCTTTCCTAATGTAGAATCCTAGTCCTTGTCGTATAGCTGTGGCTCCCTATGGCAAATTACAAATAGTAGTAGTGCTTAGAAAAGTCCTACTGATGATAATCTATCTTGTAAGAAACTAACTAATAAGACGATAAAACAATCTGTTTCAGTTTCCTAATCGTGCTGGAATTCAGCTTGCATAGGTCAAAGTCGAAAGTTATGCCAGTCTCAATTGAAAAGTAGTCTTTTCCGGAGGACTCCACAATATCCACAATTTCCTGTAGTTTGTTCGGGTCTTCTTGAATGAGACCTGAGATGCGTGTGTGTAGATCCTTTAGTATTTTCATTTCCGATGTAATACTCCCCGCAACAACTGCGTGACTAAATCCACTAATGCCCATGCCTTGGTTCTGTCCTGATGGGCTCCCGTTACCCAAATTATTGTAGTTGCTATGAGGATGGGAATTTAAAACTCCGTTTCCGTTCTCACTGTTGAAGGACCCTGAGCCAGAGCCGGAAACAGACGCATCCTCGTAGTCTGAATCAGATTGCACATTGCCATTCATGACTTCTCCGTCCCGACCACCCCTTTCGTACGCATCCTCATCCTCATTGTCTTCATCTGAGTCTACTTCCATTTTGACATTCATATCGTGGTGATAGTCACGACCATCATGAGAGCGACCGTGCTTTGAGTTTCTACTAGAGCTGCTTGTCGTCGAAGAAGTGGCGGGTGCCTTCTCGCTCGATTTACTTTTGGACGAGCTTCTTTTACTGCTTCCTCCGTCAGCTGCTGCCATGACCACTGTTGAAGAAGCTGAGGAGCTATGCTTCTTTTTCGTATTAGGAGAGAAGTGTCCACTGTCGGCCCCAGGACTGATGGCTGAAGTCACTTCTTCGCTACCACTGCTTAATCCTTGCTGCTTAGAAGAGTGTTTTGAACTTTTCGATTCAGACTTTTTAGACCTTTTTGATTCTTTATAGTCATAGTCCCCTCGTGTGCTGGAAACAGACTTGTCCATCGCAGACTTTTTCGAAATTGGAGAACTGGACCCATTTGAAGAGCCTTTTCGCGTTTGTTTGGAACTCGTATCAGCACTTACATTACTAGCAGATGAGGAGGCTGAACTTGCTGGTGATGAAACTGAAGTAGGACTTCTACTACGAGACCTCTTTCTTTTCACTGAGGTAGACACTGCATTCTGTGCTTTCGTACTAGACGTTCTGGGATGACCTACGGGTTGCTCTGATTCAGCAGAGTCGTCGTCCGAATTCATGGCACTTACTGGGGAACTGGACCTGGAAGTGCTTGCAGACGATGAGGAGCTGGTCGAAGTAACGGGGGGAGGAGAGCGCTGTCGTCTGTCACTTTTTGATGAGGAAGAACGTCCATGGTCACGATCTTTGTCAGACCTTTTATGAGACGAGCTGTACGGGCTTCTATCCCTTTTGTCGTCATCATCATATGAACGATCTCGATCCTTTTTACTGCTTTTCGATGATTTTGGCTTATCAGGCCTGGAGGAAGAAGACTTGGATGTCGACGTAGGAGGACTGGGATTATCTCTTTCAGCAAACATGTGAGACTGCTTAGCCTTCTTAGGAACCGACGTATTGCTTGGTGGCAACATAGTTTTAGAAGATGAACTCTTCCCCTTCTTCTTTGACGACGAGGACTCCGACTTTTTGGAGGAAGAGAAAGATGACGACTTTGAAGATGATGAGGAAGATGGTGCGCTAATGGGGTCTGGTGCCAATGGTGATTTGACACTTGTGCTTTTTGGCTTCTCAACCTTTACACTTAAATTGATCTTATCTCTTTCCTTTTCTTTTTCTTTGTCCCTTGAGGACTTTCCTCCTCCTCCCCCTCCTTCCTTCTCTTTATCTTTCGAGGAACTTGTGCTTTTGTTGGTTGGGGCGGAGGTTGAAGATACCACAGAGGAAGTAGCTGGCCCTGCGAGGATCCCACTCGATGCGGAATTGTTTGACTGTCGTTTGATGGGAATTCCGAAGAGATTTTCGAATGAGTTCTTTGGAGACGACTTGGCCGCGGCGGTCGCTGGTTTAGACTTTCCACCTCCTCCAGAAGAGGGATGCTGAGTGGAGAGGGAGGAACTAGTGTGGCTGGAAATCGAGCTTTTCTCTGAGGAATGTCCTGACTTTTCTAAAACTGTCCCTCCACCCTTAAGCAGCTTTTTAGTGAACTCTTCACTTGGATAGTTGAAAATAAGTTTTTCCTTTCTGGAAGGACTTATGGGGGGTCCACATAATTGGAGGTGTAAATCGTAACTGAATTCAGCTCTCTTAGGGTCCTCCTTGTTCTTGAATAAAATCTACAACGAGAATGAAATAACTTAATTAAGTACAAACACGAGCATGAAATGACGACCCAATAAAAAGTAAATAGTCACTGGCAAAGAATAACTTTTGAACAGAAGAATGAAAGAGTGGTTGTTTGGACAACCGTGTGTGAATAAAATATAAACTTTCCTAAGTGCATATTATTATTGACGGAAAGGAAGTAGGTCAACACGGCTAAAAAAACGTACCTCAATCCCGACAATGAATCCTGCGTATCCCGATTCTTTGACACAATATGGTGGATCCTTCACAACTACGTATTGAAAGAACAAATTCCATTATGATTATCATTATTTATTTAGGCTACAAATTGAGAGGCATTTGCAAACAGAAAGTACTCCAATTATGACCGAGTTGAACAGAAAGTATACAATTTTACTTGGAACAGTTGTGAAAGCACTCTTCCTTCAAAACTCTTCCAATTCAAAAATGAAATGATGATGCCATACCTCTTTTAGGTTTGGGAAAGGTGTCGTGTAAGGTAAAAATGACACGATCCACAAAGGACTGGATATTCCCGGTGTCCCCTTTCACATAGATCTCCCAATCGTGCGTGTAACCTTCTGGCGTTGGCTTCTCCCGGACTGAGGCACGATGGCCCAGAATCAGCTCCACAAGTACTTTCTGCACAACCAAAAGAAAAGAATCAAGACACATTAGTAAAAGGTTGATAGATAAATACACTTCTAAGAATATTATTGGCTGCAAAGCACGTCGGGTATCGAATTGATACATTTGCAATCAATTAAAGACGATAACTTTTGAACGACTCAAATGTCATTGTCGTAGAGATAATTAGCTTAAAGAAGAGTCAAATAACTTTTACCATGTCTCTTCTTTCCTCGTCTTCTTCAGATGATAATGTCCAAGTCTAATCTCATCTCCTCCTCCTCCTCCGGTTGCACTTGTCTGAAAGATTTGATACAAAAGAATTTTCTAGAGATTCAGATTCGTCAAATGTTTACACAAAAGATACTCACGTTTCACATTCATTCGAGTCACTTCTTGTGTTGTTGATAATTTACGTATTTCTTTGAAGACGATCAAGTCGAGGGATGATAAATCGTTAAATAATAAATAATAATTGGGTGACCGTAAATAAATAATCTTACAATAATAGAATAGTTAAATGCACTTTTAAACCCAACCAACCACGGTCGTTGTGCTGCTGCTGCTGTTTTATGTTGTGTGTGCACAATAATACACAGAAGAGGGGCCACTGATGATGATGATGATGATGATAATAATAATATGCGGAATCTTCTGCATGAGACGATTTTACTAAGTATGTGACTGTGGCAAAGTGTACTGTGCGTTGTGGAAGGTGGAAAAAAGAACGGAGAGAGAGACAGAAAAGAGTCGAGTCCATCTGACTATTGATTACCACACATTGTAGGATACAAAAACTGATGATGAGAATAAACCGGTATGAATGAATGAATGATGTAAAACTTTAGAAAGTAAAAAGTGTTTACCCCCAGAACACATTCCAAAGTTGTCAAGGAGTCGAAGTGGTCCAAATCGATCTCAAGAAGCCTAATTACCGAGAAGTCCTCGACTTACCTATTTATACTCGGCGAAACATTTTGAAATGTTCCATTCATTCGAGTGCGATGTCATCAAACTTTGATCAAAGATCAAAGCAATTTGTAAAGCTCATGCAATTGGAATTGGACTGGGGCCTTTTAAGGAACAAAATGCTTCCCCATCTCTTGTGGGTGACCATCTTGGAGAAGCCTCCCTAAGCCATCAGGCCTTGCAATTGCAATCGGGCACACGGGAATCTCTTTCAATAGGTCGTAGGACAGTCTGAGCTCAATTTACGATGTATGAGCATAACTGTATTACAAAAAAAAACGATAAAAGATTGGAAATAAGTGAAAGTGAAAGCAGTCATCACGAACAAAAAAATTGTGCAGAATACAGATGGACGGACAGGTTGAGGAGATCGTTCTGTAGATGGCGAAAGAAAAGAGACTTTGTTTCAAGCTGAGCGATGCAATGGGATGATTTTCTTATTCCTGCTGCTCTGCTATTCATTCATGCCTGTTTTTGCTTTGTGCTGCATTATAAAAGTTCTCTTCTTTTGGCTTTTTTGGGCTTGCTAAACTGTGCAGCAGCGCATCTTCTTTTTCCCTGCCATTCAGATTCATTCCGTTTAAATGGACTTGAATTATAAATTCTATATCTCTCATTCATTCTTCATTTGATATTATTTTTGATTCATTTTTCCTTCAATAACTCTCCCACGTTTCTTCCTCATTTCATTTCATTTTATGAGCAGAATTATATCACCGTCTGAATCACCCACATTCTGAATTGTGTGAGTGAAGCCTGAAGCCATTCTGTGCAAAATAATAAATGGGCCTGCAAATTAAAATGCTTTTTCGTTTCAAAAACAATTCAGCGTTGTGCAAATCGTTTGACGATGTCGATGGGATGAGAGGAGAGGGAAGACCTTCATGGTAATAATAATGACCTGAGACGCCATGTGCGATGTGTGCAAACCATTTTTGCGTTGAGAAAGGCGTAATAGATTTGCATGCTTTGACAATATCTTTAAAGATATGCAGATATTTGTAAGGAACATCAAGAGATTAGCTGAGTTGATGCAGAAGTACGCAAAATTAACCACCGAGAAAGTGCTGAATCAACAAAAAAGAATATTATTAGCATGTCTCATCTTTCCCCCTCCACCCAGTAGTGCTTTGAGGTTTGATCTAGAGAATAGAATAAGCTAAGCTAAAAATATTATTTTTGTTTTCTGTTTATTAGAAGGTTCTAATAATGATCATGAAAACATGTTGGTTGATAAAGTTCAAGCGGTTCAAGCTGCCTTCAGTTTTACTAGTTTTGTTTGGATTTGATAATACGCCTTTTGCATAGAGAGGAGTACTATGGAGTGCAATTAATAATTAGACTCAACTCTATACTTTTGTAGAGAGTTGAGTTGGTGATGAGAAATGAAAATGAGAAGCTTGATGATAGACACGTTATAAATATGGTACCAAGTAATCTAAGCATGTTGGTATTAGGAATGAGGGATAACTACTGACGATGATAATGAACACATCATCTCTATCTCTCCTCGAATTAATTCAGTCGAAAGCCAAATCAAGGTAACAGACTGAAGCTACAATTATACATACGATGATGATGATGATGCATGGAGAGGGTCTATACTACAA
>JAQIWU010001007.1:0-19477 GCA_034696445.1 Isotomiella minor | reverse complement strand
GAAAATTAAGAATTTTGTGCAACACCTTTTTCTAAACTGGAAACAAGGCCTCCAAGATAGCAGATTTAATAGGATTTTCTACATCTTCGTGGGCTTGAGGCCGATACAGCGGTGGAATGTGTGGATGGGACCCTGTTCAATTGCAACGGAGGCCGACTTGATGCAGGGTGCCCCATCTGAGGAGCTGTCGGCGCTGCGATGAGTCAATGACTCATTTTTCCATCTCAAAACAATTTGGTTTTTTGACTGATTGTGGGATTTTAATAATTGTTGGTTACTTTTTTCAAGACTTTGTATCCTATTCGGGCTTTTCAGGAAGAAAATAACGTTTGTTTGTTTCCATTCTTCTGAAGACGGTGGAGTTTTCGGATTTTGGTGGACACGCTCTATTCTATCTGACGATCGATAATCCCCTGGTCTGATTTCCTGTCTGGGTGTGCTGCTCGATTGTCCATCTTCTTGTCACTACTTCTTTTTCCACCCTTTTTGAACGGCAATTAAAATACGAGAGAAAATTCAAAATGGCAGATCCCAAGTATGCCAATTTACCAGGAATTGTAAGTGTTTTCCCCAGTTTGAATGACCAACGATATTAAAATCTTTGTTTACCTCGTGTCTTTCAGGCATATGACCAACCAGACTTCTATGAAACTAGTGATTTGCCAGAAAGTGACCAGTACACGGATTTCGGGGAGGTGTGTATTTCTAAAATGAGGTATTCTTTGATGGGTGGGTGTGTCTGACGGCTATGTTGTTCCTTTCGTTTTAGGCTGAAGAGGAAACCCGTGAGATAGAACGGGTGCATTTGAATCCTGAAATTGCGAGTGAACGATTCCGTGGGAAGTACTTGGATGCTTCGAAGGTGGATTTTTCTGATGGGATTTCCAAACCGAGGAGGAAGGGATATGATGCTCTGTCCAACTGGGAACTTGCTCCGGTTGGAGAACCGGAAACTGCATTTCAAAAGTTCTTGAGACTTAAGGTTCGTTAGAAAACCAATGTTAAAGTCGATTGATTAGAAATGTTATAGCATTTTTTAAATGTTTAGTGCGAGATTCAAGAATTGATCAACGAGGTGCAGACAAAAGGAATGGGGGCTGATGCAGGAGATCCAAATGTGAGTGCCGAAGAAATTCTGAAGCAGGCTAATTCAATGCAAAAGCAACTGCTGGAATTACGAATTGATTCCAACAAAGCTTCTTCCTCCAACGATCAGTCGGGGGCATTGAAAAAGTGAGTGCACGCTTAAACATTCTCAATTCTGTCAAAATCTATCGTAATATGAATGCTCACTGAGGTAATTAATTGCATATACAGGAAATTATCCGTCAAGTTGGAAGAAATGTCACAAAAGTCTTCAGGAGGAGGGAAACAAGGGGCAGCTGGCCAGTTTGCTGATTCATTGCAATATGAACTGTGCCTTCCATCAAGTGCCAATAAAGCAACTGAGTTTAGCCGAGTATCCGAACTAGAAAACAGAATCAAGATGCTAGAGTCTGTGTTAGGCTCAGATCACAAGGAGAAATTGGTAAGTTCTTCTCTGAAGACAAATTCAACACCCAATTTAATCAGAACAGAAATCAAATTCAATCTATTTTTGTTTTAGAGTGCCGTGGGGAAGAATTCCAAGAACCAAAGTGTCCTGGGATCCCTTACCATTTTAAATACAAAACTGAGTCTATTAGAACCCTCTCACATTGAGCTAATCGAGACCCGCCTTTCCTCCGTTCTGCAAAAAGTTACAAGGATTTCTGAAAAGAAGCTGGATGTGCAAGAACTTGAAAGAACACTTAAGGTTAGAAAATTTGAACGCTCTCTCGTCTTGAATTGAAATACAAATTCATTGTTTTTGCACAGTTGTCAGATCTATACGACTTGATGGAAGAATCTTCAAGTACTATTCAGGCGTTACCAGAGTTGGCAGAGAGGCTAAATTCCTTGCAACAACTACATCAGGATGCAAGCGAGGTGGTGAAGGAAATGAATGAAATTAAAAGTCTCCAAGAAGCAATTGCGGCGGGGACAATAGAAAATGAAAAAATTGTTAAGGAGCTGCAACTTACAATAAGTGACACTGTTAAAAAGTCTAGCTTCAAATGATATTGTATTTTGGTAGTGTGTTAGTTGCAGTAAATATATGCATACTAGGTTTCTGATTTTTATGAGATAAACATGGACTTCTCAATCGTGATTCCTGTTGTTCATTTTGTCCCATATGGATTGGCTACACACTGGATCATTCCAGCATTACCGAATGACTATTGACCAGCATTTATGTACAATATTTTTTAATTGCATAACAAAAAAACTCACGTACGCACAAGCCAAACCACAACCACTCCGACGATAAGCGAGCGATCTTTGGTTACATGGAAGGAAGGCTATTTATGGCATTTTATGGTGTTAAGTTTTGACGCCATGTGAAGTCTATAGTCTATTCACTTCTTCAATGAATGGAACTGACGTCTTTTTAATGTACATGGTAAATATGTTGTTTATCGAGACGATTAGAGTAAACAGGGTGGACAAGCATTTTTTTCATGCAATCAGTCATTTAAACTATTTTTGTGTCTCTCGTTCTTTTCTTGACTATAAAAGCATGCGACAAGCAGAGTAATCTTTCAAAGAACAGTAACACATATTTCTTAGGACAGTAGAACCTGAAGAAAAGAAAACCAGACGAGACAATACAATGCCAAGTGCACGACACACCCTGTTGCAACTCGTAACAGTATTCCTTTTAGCGTCACTTGTGGCACCAAAGCCCTATTTGACGGTGTGGAGAATGTCGCTGCCACGTAAGAAATAAATTTCCATGAAGCAATTCAATAATCTTAGCTCTGTCATTTAGCTCAATGCAATGCAAGCCCTGCTATTCACGCCGGACACCCTATCCACCATCCAACAGTTCACTGCGATTCGCATTCTGAGTACTTCTACGAAAGTGACACTGAGGAATGTAAGTTACACAAGTACCTTGACTGTAGTGCAGGGGCAGGAGGATTTTCCTCCAAGGAAGCTTGTGAAGATTTATGTATCAACCACAGTTAGAATGGAATATGTTGGTATCAATTCTGTTTATACATTTTCAAGTTAAGAATACAAATATTACTTTATCAGTACACAATAAAGGACATTGAACACCTTATGCCTTTCGTTTAAATTCTTACGTATGATATACTTACAAAAAACAATTCAGTAAACAACAAAAGAAAACTGATACCTATATAAAATCGTCCTCTGATCGGTCAAACTGATGAGTGATGAAAAAAATCCAGTCGAATGTAGAAACAATCCTGTAAAATATATAAATGCAGACAAAACAGAGCTTAGCTTATTGTATAACAACACAACGGAACATCGTTGAATCACAGTAAAACGAGTTGTCGGAAATTGAAAGTGGCAAAGCGTCCCTTGAAGGCAAAAGCATGCACTGATACACCAAGCGAAAAAAAAGAAGAAAGTGAAATATAAAATATGGAATGAACCCAGCATTACCAACCTGGCACTATTGTGAGGACTGCTGTCCTTCTACTGCATGTAATTGCACAAATAAGTGTTGAAGCACAGCTTCAATTAGGACAAGGTGATCATCGTTTCTTAGCTATACATAGAAAACAAACATCAAATTAGGCAATTGCAGAACATAAACCTAAAATCTCATCTCATATTTAAATTTTCCACTGCCTGTATTTCCCACATGATTCTCTTGTAAAGACTAGAAATTTAGGAAATTTAAAGTCGACCCATAAATGGGGACCAGCCCCAATCATCTAGCACCCCTTCTGGATTTGTGTCCAACTTGTTTCTTTAGTCATTAGAATAGCATTCAAAACAAAAAGCGGCTACCCTTACTACTGTAGCCGTGATACATTTCCCATTCGCACAAAGTAATAATGCGAATCAAAAGCAAGTAATGCAAAATGCTATATATCCTCAAGCAATGTGATCACATAGAACATGAATGATGTCAAGTAGCTTTTCTTCTGATTTGCACGAGGAATGGCTTCAACTTCGGTTCTGAACTAGTCTGACTGGCTAATTATAGTTATGTGAAAAGGAATAGGAATGCGCACTTTTTATGTTCGTCTTGATTGGTCCCGGTCCTTTTGGTAGAGCTGGAACAGTTTTCAAAATTCATTTAGTTTTGAGTCAATCATTTGAACCAAAAGAAATCAAATTGAATTGCTGTACCTGGTGCAGCTGCAGAGTTGGGGATTGATACTTGCCTTGCCATAACTTGTGGTGGAATCACTTTAAAGGCTCTTCCAGTTGACAATGCAACGGCAAGTTCTTGCGTATCTGCCTGCGAATATGTAGGAGGAGGTCCACCTCTTTCAGCTGCTTCCCAATCATCCCTGGCAGTATTTATTAAGTCCAATACGTGACTTGCCATTTTATTCATAGCATTCATTTGTTTCTGTTCAGAAAAGTTGTTGTTTACGACACTGGCCATGCTTCGGGTTACCATTTGACTTACTAAAACGGCATCCTGGTTAACCACATTGGATCTAAGCTCAACGGCGCTATGCTTACTTTCTGCTTCGGGGACTGGTTTCGTCCTCAAATAGTCTGGAACGACCTATAGAATAGACAACAACATTGCGTTGATAGATTGTTATGCTTATGTTTTGAACACAGTTACCTCGTGGTTGAAACATGCTAGTCGTCCTTCCGTGGTGGACACAAGTGCTTGGTCGGTATCCTGGCTTAGCGACAAGGGCAGGACAGTCAAGGCTTTCAGCATGGGCACTTTATCCGAACGAAGAAGCCGCATCAAAGTGTTCATCTGAAAGATAGAATGTCACACTCTATGCCACATGCTAACTTCCACTGCCTATACCTGTCCAGAAATTACGGAAAATGCGTCCAAGAAGTCAGGAAAAGTGATGTTTTGGTGATCATGGTCCAGCTTAAAGAGGAGAGAGGTTAGAGACGACTTCATCTCATTCACTCGCTGTAACATGACCTCCGTCGCCATTTCCAGTTGTTTCTCCTCCCGTGTCGCCATTATTGTTAAATATTCGTCAATTAATTAAAAAGAAGGATGAAATATGAATTTATTAAAAACTGCAAACAATTATAAAAATTCAGACCCAACAAACTGACTTTATAGTCCAACTCAACTCAAAAAGAACCGCGCCGTTGCAAGAGACAAAGAGTCTTCGTTCACAAGCGTCTGTGGTCTCACGTTTTTCCAAGCCTTTCTCCTTTTCCAAAAAAAATGAAAGAAAATGAGGACATCTCCAGGTCAACCGACAGCATTCGCATGATCGCATGTCCCAAACCGACAGTCAGTCAGGAAGACAACTCGAATAAGAAGCTTTTAGAATTGAAAAGCTACTATTCTTAAAATTTCGAAAAAAGCGTTTGAATAATTCAAAAGGTTTAATCAACTGCATGATGATGGAAGATGATGACACGACTTCGTCCCCTTCACCATCGAAGATACCTCGGTAAGCACTTCTTCACCTTTATCAATTCCATAAAAAGTTAATGGTTTTCATTGACAGGCTTATTGAAAACAACGGTGGACAAGAAAATCCTATTGCTTCTACTTCTGATGGTAAGTTGATAGCTTTTGCACCCACATTTCTACATGTTTTGTGTCATTTTCTTCTTTCAGGGAACCAGTGCAGTTGCAGGTTGTGCCGTCCAACTGAAGAGGACAAGCAGAAATTGGCAGCCGAGACTGAGGAGGTGTATCAATCACTTGTCAACGAACTGACGGAGAAGGTGTGTCTTCCCTGTCATGATGGATTGGTGAAATTGGGTCTGGCAAATTGTGCTACTTGTGGAAAGAAAGACTGCGGCATCACTGTCAACTACTGCCATTGTTCCACGGAAGATGCTGAAATCATGGAAATCGTGAATCAATTCGACGATACTGACCAATCCTCACCATTTGCTGAAGAAGCAGATGACGATGATGAAAGTGGAGAAGCCTTGAGCGAAAGTGAGGACGTTTCAGATTTGGAGGTAGACAATGAAGAGTCGGATTCGGACATATTCTTGGATTTGAAAGATGAAGAATGCTTTGATGATGGTGATGATCAGTTTGCCCAATGTTTTGCAATTACCACTGGGAATTCTCCTTCTGGATCTTTGGCATCTTTGTTGTCATCATTGAAAGGTTCAAGCACTCCATCCTCGTCTTTCCAAAGAAAGCAGCCAGTCAATGAAGAATCAGTCAGGAAATGGTGGGAAGAGTCTGTTCAACTTCAGGACGGAGTCAACTGGAAATTTCTGCAGCACAAAGGCCCTCTCTTTGCCCCAGCCTATGAACCCCTTCCTAAAACTGTCAAATTTCTTTACAATGGAAAACCCATCACGTTGTCCAAGAAGGCAGAAGAAGTTGCTGGATTCTACGCTAAGATTATTGAAAACGAATACGCTACAAAGGACACGTTTAACAAGAATTTCTTCAAGGTAAGCATTACAAAGTTACAATCCCAATTTTGTGAGGTAACCTTCATTTTTACGACTGTATAGGACTTTAAAGCCTCGATGACCACCAAAGAAAAGTCCCTCATTACCAAATTTTCCAAATGTGACTTCACCCAGATTCATAACCATTACAAGAGAAAATCCGAAGAACGTAAGGCCCTGCCAAAGGAAGAGAAGCTTAGAATGAAGGAAGCAAACGAGGCTATTCAGAACGAGTACGGATTCTGTGATTGGGATGGGCACAAGGAGAAGATTGGGAACTTTAGGGTTGAGCCGCCGGGGCTTTTCAGGGGGAGAGGAGATCATCCAAAGATGGGGATGTTGAAGAAAAGAGTTTTCCCTGAAGATGTCATCATCAATTGCAGCGAGGACAGTCAGAGGCCTGTCCCACCCGAAGGTCACGAATGGAAAGAAGTAATCCATGATAATACCGTCACTTGGCTCGCTTGCTGGGAGGAGAACGTGATGGGAAAAACAAAATACATCATGCTGCATCCCAGCTCGAGTGTGAAAGGAAGATACGACTGGGGAAAGTACGAAACCGCAATAGAACTGACGAAGCACATCCAACGGATCCGTTTGAACTATGAAAAAGACCTAAAAGCGAAGGCGATGATTGTGAGACAGAGAGCCGTGGCCTTATACCTCATTGACCGCCTTGCCCTAAGAACCGGAAACGAAAAGGATGCCGAGGATGAAGCGGATACGGTTGGTTGCTGCTCTCTTCGATGTGAACATGTCAGATTGGACGAACAGCTTGAGGGTGGGAAAATGAAGAATGTTGTCACATTAGAATTCTTGGGGAAGGACTCGATCCGGTATTTCAACCAAGTTCCTGTCGACAAACAGGTGTTTCGGAATCTACAGCTTTTCATGGAAAACAAGGAACCGGGAGATGCATTGTTTGATCAGATTGATGTAAGTAAAATATCTTACTAATGATGGCCAGGCCAGTAACAAAAGTTGGTTTTCTCATGCAATAGCCCAACAAGTTAAACGACCACTTGAGCTCTCTTATGAACGGACTTACAGCGAAGGTCTTCCGAACTCACAATGCGTCCTACAATCTGCAAAATCAGTTACTCCAGTCGACTCCAGTGGAAGGGACCATTGACGAGAAGCTCTTGGCTTACAACAGAGCAAATCGTGCAGTTGCCGTTCTCTGCAACCACCAAAGAACAGTTCCAAAGTCACATGACAAGTGTATGGAAAACCTAGGGGAAAAGATCAAGAAGAAAAATGCGAAGATAGAAGAGGTTAAAAATAACTTGAAGAATCTTTCAAAAGGATCGAAGAAGCATGAAAAAACGACCCAAAATTTACACCGTCTTCACGAGCAACTGAAGAAGCTGGAATTGAAGAAAGTGGACAAAGAGGAGGGGAAAGAGATTGCGTTGGGGACAAGCAAGCTGAATTACTTGGATCCACGGATCTCTGTCGCATGGTGTAAGAAGTACAATGTCCCAATTGACAAAGTGTACAACAAAACGCAACGACAAAAGTTTCAATGGGTAATTTGATTTTCCAACTGTCAATTTCTGTCTTAATTTTCTCGTACACACCTCAATTTTCATTCCATTTTAGGCAATCCAAACGACGAAGCAAGATTTCCGCTTTGGGTATTGCTAACTTTAAGAAAACCATTCAACATGAAAGAAGATAAAAACGAAGTCAATCACTACATTACACAAAGTCGCTTGAGACCGCAGACCAACAAAGAAAAAGAGATTCTACAATAATGAATAATATAAAAATATTTGATGATGATGATGAATGATGTTCTTTGTCTAACGGTATGATAAGATTTTTCAATAAAAGTTGATGTCATTTTTATGATTGTCGTCTAAACACAACCTTATTCCTCCATCGCCCCACTCACTGGTCAATAGTAGTTTTGATTTTGGTTGATTTTGATTTTAGGGTAGTCTAGGAATTGGAATGAAAGCATTTTTGACATGACAGCTTTCGACACGGTTCGATATGCAAGGCCATAATTTTGTTACTCCCTAAAAAGTATAGAGAAGTTTCTGGAGTTTGGGTTTCAATTGAATAGAAAATGGGTAATTTTTATCGACTGTTGGGTCTGCGGAAGGATGCTACTGATGAAGAAATCAAAGCAGCGTAAGAAAAAGATCAAAATTAATCATCCTCTTTAAGATTTTAACACTCAAGTATTCCTTTGATGTAGTTATAAGAAGCTTGCTTTGACACACAACCCAAAGCGAAAGAAACCAAAGCCGACACTGACCCCTTCGGAACATGCTCAAGAACAACTTATGGTAATGGTACAAAAATAAGAAATATTGGGCTTTATACAATTCTGTCAAATGTGACAGAGGGAACAAGCAGAAGAGCTGGAATCATTACAAATCTTTATGCTAACCGCAGAAGCATACGACATCCTGAGCGACCCTCTCCGTCGAGCAATTTACGATCAGTATGGGGAGAGGGCCTTGAAAGAAGGATTTCCAGGACCAGATGGATTCATTGACCCTTACGTTTATCATGGGGACCCGTACAGAACGTTTCGGTACGAGAGCACTTCAACTGTCTCAGTGTACCCCTTACATGATTAACATTTGCTTTTTATAGTGAATTTTTTGGGACGGACAACCCCTTTGTCGATCTCCTGAAAAGCTCTTGTGCACCAATGGATTACGACTCCGGTACATCTTCAGCCAGCTACCTTCCCAAAGGGGTCCGGATAATGAGACCCCTGCCTCTGACTTTGGAAGAGGTGTATCGGGGAGCCGTGAAAAAACTGATTGTGAGCAAGAAGGTTCTCAAAGAGGATGGGGTGACTACTGAGTCTGTGGACAAAGTCTTGACGGTCAAAATTCCTCCTGGAACCCCACATGGAATGCAGTTCAGTTTTCCAGGCGAAGGGGATCAAGGGTGCAAGATTCAGCCTGGCAAGTCCATTCTTTCTGTGTACAGCGTAGAAATTATTTTTGAATTGTAGCCGATGTATGCTTCGTCGCTGAAATCCAACCTCACCCTGACTTTGAAAGAGAAGGGGACAATTTGATAATGACTGCAAAACTAACCCTTGGTGAATCCTTGTGTGGGTCTAAAATATCTGTAAAGACTTTGGATGGACGATTCTTCACCGTTATGAGCGTTCACATGATTTATCCTGGGTCGGAGAAAGTCATCACTGGAGAAGGGTTGCCCCTTTTGGGTGAACCAGGTTTGTTCATTTGCAATTAGGAAAACTATGTTCATCATGTCTCCTGATTTCACTAGAGCGGAAGGGAGACCTCCTCATTCGATTCAACGTGAAATACCCCAACAAACTGACCGACAGGCAACGACAGGCTTTGAAAGATGCTTTGACTGGTGATCGGAAAATGTGTCCTTGCCCAACACCCAAGAAGGGGGCTAAAATGGTCAAATAACAAGCCGAAATATGTATCTCTTTGTTTTGAAAATGTACTCCCAAGAAAATTGAATTGAAATATTATGCAATAACGATCAAGCAATTCTTTTGTCTGCATTCATTCATTTGGCTTTGAGAACAAAGGAGGAGAAAGCTGCAGCTGATTCTCCTCAACTGCTTGAGGAGGCAGAGGGAAGTTCGATCTCTGTCTTGATAACATTATCTGGGTCAGGATTTTCAGTGAAAGTCGTCTAAATTTTGGATTAAATTAATTATGGGACAATTATAATTTGCACAATTGTTAAAAATTAAAGATTGTCTTCATCAATGAGCGTATTACGGAAGAATATTGGCGTTTAAAGTTCAAGTTACAGAAAAACGGATCGTAGTCACAGTACGGAGTCAACAGACAGAAAATAAGGTAAAGTTTGTCTTGGATCTCTTGTCCACGTAGTCTTAACCCTTCCAATTCCTAATTGTCATCCTTCATCCTTCTTCTGACTAATAGCCGTTGACTTATTACTGGGATGGGTGGTGGCAAGTGGTAGTGGTGCTCGTTTGACTTGCCAATTGAGCTATTGGCCAATGCCTATTCCCATCGTCATCATCCTCCTGCGTTTGAACGAATGAATGACTGAAGGTCGACTGACTCTCGACTCTGGTATTTACCGAAGAGAGGGGAATTAGCACATAGTGCATAGTAGTGCGCTCAATTAATTATTGAAACTGTTTAGTCTAGTAAAATCTAAATATCCAACACCCCAGCAGCAATTTTCCATTCTAAAACCCAAGAAGTTTGATAGAATTTCTTGGCCTTGTGTCCGTCGTTTCGTTTTGTTGATAAGTGACGGTGGAGGGAACAATAAAACTATTTCTAAATTCTTTTTGAGGCAGTCAAATGTCAAAATTGGAAGTCATGATAAATCAGATAGGATTGACGACGGGGAATTGTCATCTTCCTATTATGGAACCTACAGACGTGTAGAGAGTCCTGTACGAATCATTCCTGTCAAAACTCTTACAATTAGTTAACTAAAGTCCATTTGTTCGTAGCTCCTTCTGGTGCATCTTTGACCTCCTCCTGGAACCACTGGAACGAAGGATTTTATCAAGAAATAAAAATGGACGGAAATAAGGACGAAGCGGAACGTTGCATCGACTACGCTCAACAAGCCTTCAACTATGGGGACAGGGCCAAGGCGGAAAAGTTTTTGATAAAAGCTGAAAAACTTTATCCCACAAAGAAAGCAAAGGGTAATTGGTAGATACATAAATAAATAAACCGTCATGAAACATTATCAAACTAAAATGGTCTATTATGTTACTGTAGACTTGTTAGAATTGCTGTCCAAGCTTGAAGAAACAAACAGCGGAGGAGGAGAAAATTCTGCTAGAAACAGACGTCCTTCAAATGCTCCAGGTAATTTCTTGACATATATGTCCTGTATAATTATATATTTTGTGCCCTAACGCTGGAAGGAAGGGTTGTATATGGTATACATCTTTAAACTCTTTCACCTTGCAGGAACCCCTCGAAAAAATTCAGTCGGAGACGATGGTACGTCTACAAGTAAATCTAGTGGACCGGAATATACACAAGAACAAGTCGATGCAGTGCGGAGGTATTTAATAACAAGTATTTAGATTGATCAATGATTCAAATTGTGTTTGGTTTGAAATAGGATAAAAGCGTCGAAAGATTACTACGAAATCCTCAGCGTAACAAAGGACGCTACTGAGTCAGATTTAAAAAAGGCGTACCGAAAGCTTGCCCTTCAATTCCACCCGGATAAAAATAAAGCCCCAGGAGCGACCGAAGCATTCAAAGGTTCTAAAGCATTCTCCTTATGTCGCAACTCATTTTGACTTGCTTTACTTGTTTCAGCTATTGGAAATGCTTTTGCCATTCTTAGTGATAGTGAAAAGAAAAAACAATATGATCTTTATGGTGCTGAAGGAACCTCGCAGTCTTCTTCGCATAGACATTCTTCTACAAGTCATTACGACTATGGATATAGTCGAGGATTCGAGAGTGATATGACAGCTGAAGAGTTATTCAACATGTTCTTCGGAGGAGGATTTCCTTCTCGAACCGTGTACACTACACAAAACCGTGGTCGTCGAACACGATTTTACTACGCAAATACTGGACAGAATCAAGAAAATACTAATCAGCCAGAAGCCAGTAATGTGACCGTAGCCCTTCAAGTCTTACCCATCTTGTTCTTCATCCTTGTCACTTTGGTTTCTTCCTTCTTCGTACAAGATCCTGTCTTTTCCTTAACTCGGACGCAGAAGTAAGCTCAATCCAAGCGATATGTGATGATCATTTGTTGAATTATATGCATTTTTGTAGATACAATGTGAAACGTGCTACTGGCGAGTTGGAAATACCGTACTACGTGAAGGAAACTTTTCTCTCGGATTTTCAAGGCAATTTGAAACGTTTAGAAGCTGGAATAGAAGAGGAATACATTTCGAACCTCCGCAATGAATGTTTTAAACAGCGGAACTATAAGGTATATGCACCAAAAACTGCAATTACAGATTCCATTCAAAACGCTTTACTTTAATATTTTTCCAGGAGCATATGATATGGAGGGCAAAAAATTTTGGGGATGAGGCGATGCTAACTCAAGCCAGAGATATGAGTCTGCCATCCTGTGAACATTTGCATACGCTACGTCAAAAGTCTAGAATGTATGGTTGACCTTTTCTTACGAAGCACTAATTATTTCTGTGGAAGTAAATGAACCAGACGTTTGTACTCGTATACCTCATCATCACTACTACTCCTTTGTATAACACGGTTGTTACTTTTTCGAAGTGGTAACTATTGTTTTAAGATCGACGAAATCAGTCCTACATATTGGACTATATTTATTTTAATTCTAGTCGTCCAATCTAATGAAGTGATGATTGCCTTTCCCGTAGCTATAATTTTCCTCCATGCTAACACGGAAGCTCGTTTGTATTTTAGAAGAGTTTATGATTCCGTTTCTAACTCCTTTTCCAGCCGCTATCTGTTTTCTCAATGTATTCGTATTCTTCGTACGCAGGTTCCTAGAAATTGTGTAAAGTTTGGTATGTCGTGATGAGTTGCTTGTTGTTGAGGTTAATTGATTGAGGAACGGTCGCAAGTTATTATTGCGCCAATAAAAATCTTGTAAATGAATACTATGCGGTGTACGTCATGCGCAAGCAAATATCCATGTTTTTATTCGTTTGCATAAGAATCTGTTTGGCCATCTGAAGTTATTATGGTCGTCATCATCATCATCATCAAGATTTACAACATAAGTTTTACGGCTACCTTTTCATCGTGATCGATCATCATCTATCATTTTCTTTTAACAATGAAACAGATAGTTATGGTGGGCCTGGATAGATTCTTTGGTTGATAACAAGTTAGTTTTTATTAAACGAGAGATGAACTGCAGTTATTCGACTCAACAAACAATTAGATAGTGGATGACAGTGTAAGAAATCGATAATTTTGTCGTAGTTATTAAATTACGATAATTAAGTCGGAAGGAGGGTGACATGGAAGGCAGCTCTTTAAGCCTCAGCTTTCGACTCTCCCTTTGTGGACTTGCCCTCTCCACCCTCTTCGGGGGCCCCCTTCTTGACTTGCTTCAGTTGGTTACGGAAGTTAAACTCGGCAGCCTTCTTCTGCAGTTTGGCAAACTTGTTCTCGTACTTGGACACCTTCTTCAGAGTTGGTTTGACGCTGAAATGAACAATTATGTAAGGAATATGTGCATACGCCATGACTTTCACTTACAATTTCCCACGCAAGTCGTTGACTTGAATGTTCAACTCGTTGATCTATAAAGGTCATAAAGTGGGCTTAATTCTTTCCTAATCCAATGGATTCCATGCGCGTTAGTCTCAATTTAATTGAGTTGACGAAAGCAACCAAAGCCAAGGATAAAAACATATCAAACAATATCATCATCACACTGTTAGAAGCTTACATACAAAGCAACATAGAAAGTCATGCTTTCATGCTATGGAGAAACGTTTTAATTTTATACGGTTCACCGACAGGAACACTTCTAGGATTGTCTTAATTTTGTCGTACTTAAATTAGAAAAATGTCAATCAACAACTACAGGTAGTCGTAATTTTCAAGGGGAAGGAAAGAATTTGGGAAAGAGATCAAATGAAGGTAGGTAAGGTATAGGCATACAGCAAATAAAATGATAATTGAACCTACTACAAATTGTTTATATAATAATAATATCGTCATCAAATTAAGTTCCAACACCAGCGTAGGATGTTTCCAATAATTCTGTAGCGATCTATATAGCAAGTAATTTCACCCAACCCGTTTTGAACAATGAAAAAAATCAAGTCGTAGAATTCCTCGGAGCGACGTGAGACAAAACAATCTATGTTTGCAAATAATTACAGACAAGTGACAGGACGAAGACAAAAAATGACTGACAGTGAGACGTGTACATTTACAAGTACATTCCCTAATCAAACATATTTTGAGAGCGGAGAAAGTTGGAGAAAGTTATTACGACTCGCTCCTTTCAAAGTTGTAAAACCACTGACAAATACGTAGAAGATTCAGCAAAATCAAAAGTTCTTAGTACTAAAAAATCAAAAAAAAGTATAGGCACTACGTCGTTTGACTAAAAACAAGCATTCTAAGAAGCTAGCTTGCAGGAAGAAATTTACTCCCAACTTTAAATTCTCACAAAAACAGATTGAGCTCTTTAAAAATAAAATATCTCCCGTACACTATCCTTTGTCCCTGTGTTGTTTATGAGCATTTGGCTGGCACCAGTGGGACAATGGATTTGGAATATGACGCCAATGACAAACTGACGCAGAGTGATTTTGAGGAGGGAATGAAAATGTAAAGGGATCAATTTGTTAAACTAGGTACTTAGCAGTAATAAGGACAGTGGACAAGGAGAGTAAAGGTAATTTTCCACCAGCAAAGCTAGCCTATTAGAATGTCGCAACTTTCTCCAAAACTCACCGGCTTTCATTGTCTGTATACTTCATACACACAATAATTAAGTAGCCTGTTCATATCTAGCATATTTGGTTGTGCAATACAGGACATTTGTGAATGTGAAAATGCCACCATCTAAATATCCACTGTTTGTGTACTTGAACTTGTTCGTAGCGAAATTGAGACACAAAATTGTCGTTGCTTGAAAATAAAAAAAAGGCTTTTGTTATACCGAAATGAGTCTACAAGCTGTCACTAAACTAACCAACAAAATAGTGTAAAAAAGCGATAAAAGTGAAATTCAAGTTTGATGGTAGAAACACGTACTGTATAATGATAAATTGTTTAGAAAAATGTTTGTGTTTTAACCTCCCTTATCAACATTTCTATAAGCCCCAAAATCACTCTTCGTCAGTGTTTATAAACCAGCTAGCTATTCAAAAAATCTAAGGCAGAGAGAAGTAGGTAGATGTAATTAAATCAAGATGTGGACAATTTAAAATTTTCAGCAGACTAGTTTGTAGGTTGTGAGACTAATGTAGCTTTGCTAATGATAGCGTTAGAGGACAATTATATAAATCAACGTTACGCTATAGTTCAGCGTCAGGGTACCTCGTAATCTTTCCTTCGAACTTCATATTCCAAATCCCATTTCTGCGATTCGCAGGTACAAACGCGATCATAGTATTGCTTGATAACAGTCGATAGATCATCTGTATATAATTGAGATACATCAAACTTTGGGTTCTAATACAAGTCTTTTATCTTCTCAACAATGTTCTTCCTTTCTGATATACATTCCATCCTCAACACAAGTGTGAAAAAACCGTGATTGTTTTTTTGCGTGAGACATTTGAACGTGTTCGAGTAAATATCTCCCTGCAAACTTATACAAGTGTACAGCATCGAAAAGAAAGTATTATTATGACGTAGTGGATACTTGTTGTTTGGAATAAGCATAAAATATTATGAAGCCTAATTTTTTTGTGGAAAAGTGGTTTAGATCGGTTGGCGAATAGACTATAGAACGGAGAGTAGTGGGTGGGTCTCAACTTAGAGGTATCTTAAAAATTATGTTAAAGTACAAAATATATAGATTCGGCGAGATTTCTACACCAAGTGGACTACTTTTGCATTATGCAAACCGATGAAGAAAACTTCAAAAAACATTAATTTATAACTCTGCAGGTTTTGCAAACTATATAGAGCTGTCACGTGTGGTGTTGTCAGTCATTTTTACCTCGTGGTCTTTAACTCTGCTTTGCCATTCTAGATCGTATTTGAATCCTTCTAATTTACAAATTTTCGCATGGTACTCCTGGCAAACTGTCTGCAACTCCGCTAAAATAGTTTCCACAAATTACAAAACAAGTGAGATTCAAAAGATGTAAAGTTTTCTCTGCTTTGCTGAACGGCTAAGCCTTCATGGGCTGTAAAAGGTACATTGGGGCACTGTGAGACGTTTGTAATAAGATAGGGTAGGAGAAATGCCATGACTTGCAGGTGAAAACTGGCTTATTAATAAGGGTATAGTTTGTCCCATTTCAAAAGAAAGCTCCCATACCACGCAGGTACAATCATAAGCATCAAGGGAGGGTACAGATCAGTCTTAATTGCAAAAAGAGATCAAATAAGTTTAACGGTTCCACATTTATAGGAGAAGACAAAATGGGAAAATTTTGGTAGAAACCAAGCCTTTTTTTGGAGGACACCTCAATCATAGCGTAGTTTGTACCTCATATTCTTTTCTCAACGTTGCATACTCCAGGTCCCACTTGGTAGACTCCAACTCGTCTACTTTGGCCTTATAATCCTTGACAATATCCCTCAAATCGCCTAGTCGAATTCGTATGTGATAATTGTTATTGACTGAATTTAACGTTTGTACAAAAGGAATCAATCGTTGGCCTATTGTCTTTGTACCCATTCTGTTTATAAAGGATGTAACCTTCTCACCGTATTTTCGAGTGTAATTTTTTACCTCAAGCCAGAAACATCGATAAACATAGTTGTAACTTTGAACTAAAAAATAATAGGCTAACATTTAGGAAAGTATGTGTAAAATAAGAGAAAGTGTGTGGATTGTGCAGATAAGAGCAAATAAAAGAAAAGTGAAAGCTGTAGAAGAAAGTGAGGTAGGTATGTAAGTGTGTGAAAGAGTGTTGGGTGAAGTGTGAGTGAGGAGGGTTCCACAATGTTGCTTGTTTGTGTTAGATGTGTGAAATTGGGGAAAAAGAGACATATCAGAAAATGTGTTCCTTCCGATGCATGAAAACGTAAAAAAAAAGTTGAATGTTTCAAGAAAATGTACGTTCACAAGTTCAATACACTGAATAATTCCAGGATATTTAACGCATTTGTAGTGTGAGTTATATAACAATTGATTACACTGACAAAATCAGTCATGATTTTAATTTATAAAAATGTAATTGGCGAATTCTGCAATGCTTGAAATCTCGTGTGATTATAGAACGTGCATAGCAAACCAAAGCCAAAGTGAAAGGATTTAGACGCTTGATTGCTGATTGTGGCAAACTTTTGTAACTCCAGTGTGGTTTTAATCACGTAATGTTGAAGAACGTTAAGACAGTTGAATGCGCGTTGTTGCAGTATTAAAATGATTATAACACGTTTAAATTGAGAATACTCGAGTTAAGTGTACTATACAATAATGACCATGCTTGTTTTTATTGAAATGTGTCGCTGGGATGTGTGTTCTAACCTCGAAGTCTTTACGGGACACGGCAAATTCAAGATCGTACTTTTGTTCCTCCAAGATCGCTATGCGCTTATGGTATTCCTCACAATGTTTCCTCAACTGATCTGTGTACAGTTTACATAGAATTGTTCCATTCAATCATGTAAACTTTATCGAGTTCCCTAACTTTCACCACCACGATAAAGTATAATGAGTCTTTTTTCTTAGACTTTGAATGTATAAAGGATGTGCGTGGGCTACGGCAATGATCTAAGATTCCATACCTTCGCTGGCGTCATCCAAGTTCTTTGGCTTTCCACAACGCTCCTCAATGATCCTCCTCCTCTCAGCGGCCTTCCTCTCCTGTTCCTTCTTGAGTTCCTCAGCGGCCTTTTTACGCAGCAGAAGTCGGAGTTTCTTCTTCCTCTCAGGGGTCATGAAACCCTTCTTCCCCTTCTTGGCAGCGGCCTGCTGTTCCAGCCGCGCTCTGACCTCGGCCTTCTTGGCATCGATGATCGATTGTTTCTTCTTGCGCTCCTAAACCAGGGTTAATCACGAAACATGACGCGTTAGTAAGTTGTGCCCACCCTAGTTATCATTGTCCCACACCCCTAACATGTTTCGAAGACTGCAAAAGTCTATAAGAATCTAACTATGGGGCAAAGTGACATTAAGATAGTGCAAATTATATTGTCTTCAATCAAAGTGCATAAAACTAGATACGTGGCTCTACTTTTGTGGACCAACATTTGGTTCTTTGCTCATCTGCATTTAATCGGTTCGCTCAATACACGCAATGTCGTTCCTGTTCTATATTTAGACTGCCTGTCATTATCACTTTTTACTCTATGCAAAAATTCTATCTCCTCTCCGCCTTCACTGCACTTTCTAATGATGTAGAAGAAATACTACTGCTCATAATATCGAATCTTTTTGTATGAAAGAAAGATATTCCAATCCAGAAAACTATATGAATGTGGGATCCATGATGTATTGAAATGTGCCGATTCTGGAGCCCTGAAAAAAGAAAAGAGATTTCAATCAACACTGCTCTCAAATCCCTTGCAATTTGAGGTAAATTAAGAAAGCTCGATTTACTTACCTTACCTCGTCGTCCGCCATTGTTGTTATCGAAAGTGTCCGGTTAGACTATTGAATCACTCTCGAAAGCAAGCCTGTCAAATTAGAAGAGCACCACAAGATTAGCCACCACAGCTTTCACCAGCCACACTGAAGGGAATCAGAATAATATTTTTGGAGGACAAATCGTCGAATTAATAAAATGAATGTTCAAAGGGGTTGTGAAAAATATGAACAAATATGTGTCAACGGTGACGATGATTGAAATGCTAATTACTGATGAAATGGACACAGTGCAGCAAAAATGTTGGAGGAATATATTTCTGCATATAGTTAAAAAGAAAAAGACACCTACCCAAACTCCACAAGAGAAGGAACTGAAAAGCAAGGAAGCTGGGAAGGAAATGCGGACCAAGCTGAAATAATTTGGCTCCACGCCCTTATTTGGCCTGGACCACTTTCTATTTTTACTCGTCAGCTCATCCACGAGAAACTGAATGAGACCGACGATTGAAAGCCTACAAGACTGCTACTCTAATACGAAATTCAGCATCTCAAAAACATTTTTTTACATTTCACCAAAATAAACGCCCGATCGGAAGGTCTGCTACAAATCTACAATCATCGTCGTCACACATTCCCCCTTGCATGTGCAGCAAGCCACCTACAGATATCAAGATGTCTCATACAAACTAAGGTAGTGTAGAAGGGGACTGGTTTCCTGTACCAACCTCTTTTGCTATAGCTGGCCAAAAACTGTACCAACATCTTGCAGTCCATGGGGGCAAACTAGGTAGATATGCTGAACGAGTATTACGAATGCAAAAATATATTCAATGACGCAACCCAGAGATTGTATCACCACTGCTTGCTTTCTCGTGAGAAGCAGCAGAGTGGTGAT
>JAQIWU010001006.1:0-19488 GCA_034696445.1 Isotomiella minor | reverse complement strand
AAAAGCTGATAGAGCTTTGCAGATTTTTCTCACTCTATGCAAAAAACATAAAATGGCCACGACTATGATTTTTGGACATAATATTCTCATAAAAGTCCAGTAAAAAGACACTAAAGTAATATTTTATGAAAATAAGAAACTCTCATGGAGCTTCCCAAAGGAGTAAAGTAGCGACTTTCAAAGATCACTTTTTATTACTTAAGAAAGATAGTCTTTTTTTCTGATCTGATCCCGAAGAAGAAATATACAAAAAGTAAAAAAAAATCGGATAACCGTCAGCTATATAATTCTGCAGCTCATTCATCCTGCCTTATACAATGGGTTGCGTGTGGGAGGCAGAAAGAACTTGTATGTATTCTTTAAGCAAGACACTCTGTATTCTGCAGCCTCACTGAACCAGATTTACACAGAACCATAGTTTCTTCATTTGCCATTAAGTTTAGTTTGCAAAGAATCCCAACAACCGAATCTAACTACTCCTCAACTCACTACTGACTGTACATTTGAAACATCCTCTCGATTCCATTCTATTCTGTCTGTGGAGAAAGTGAATTGAAGTTGTGTTAAAAGTTGGGACGACGACAGAAAAGATTTTTCTGAGCACAAGTAAAATGTTTTTGAATGGAAGTTAGAAAGAGAAGGACCTTCTCTCTCTCGTTATAATAATGGTTGAATTCACGGACACAAAAATCTCTTCAATCGAAATTCCACTCAACATTTTTTAACTTCTACTTCACTTCAGCTAGTTGGTCATTCAATCTTCCGGTGTGGAAGAGAATCAAGAGAGATGAGGACGAGGGTATAGTAAACTGAAAAAGGAAGAGTGTCTGCAGAAAAGAGTAAAGTGCTTTCTCGCAAAATATTTTCCACCGAGCTGAGTAAGACCATTTAAAGCAAACCTTGTCCTTCTTCAAATTATTGCTTTTTTGTGACCTTCTGTCGCAAACATTACAATCGTTTGTGACCTGAGAGTATAATGTGCTTGGTTGAATAAGGGACCGGTTTATAAGGATGTGATTTGACTGGTTGGACGTTTCGTTGTCTTGAAATACTAAATATTTTACAATTCAGTGCCTCAAATTTTTGGCATTCCATTCTTCTATTTATCTATCATAAAATAGGAAAAGCAGTCATGCAGATTCAAGGCCAAGCTCAATTTTGGCAAAATATTTTTAGTAGTAAAAGCAAATTGAAGCTTGTTTAGCATAGAATTGACACTTACCTGGATGGCATTGGGCAGTTGACAAGTGATATTGTTGTAAGGATCGGTGATGGAATCCACAAGGGCTGGATGAGCATTAATTACGCTTTGGCACAAACCAGGGGATGGAGCTGATTTCCCATACTGTGCTAATTGCACTGATATTGTAGTTCCACTTGGACATCGTAATATCATATATTCCCCATCACAAGCAGCTTTCTGATAAGTCCTTAAGGTCCCTGTTAGCAGAGCTGTAAATGAAAAATAAAAATCCTTTGAAACTGTGGTATTCATGTAATCTAGGCAGTGTTCATCCACATATTCTAGTATCTAAGCGATCAATTCACTTTTTGTTCACACTCCTGCGACATCATTAGCAGCACAACTGGCGAGTAACAATATCTAGACTGCAATGAAATCAACCACATTGGCTAGAGTGCTAATGATCTTGAACAGTAAATTCTGCTCTATAGTGAAAGTATCATGGTAACCAAATGCACAATCACTATTCGTTCATAACACCGGAACTGAGATATCAAAGTAGGTAATATCATCGTGACACAGTTCATATCAGATAGATTGGGCCTGCGGTTCATGATGAGTTCGAAGTGACGCTGGATTAATGATTCCCTTCATCCACCCAAATTGCATTATGACATTCATAATGAGTACAATGTTCCAAACTCATATATCACTCCACAACATGATGTTTGCTGCATACTTACAACGTACATCTTGCTCTAGATTTTACAAAAGGACAGAGAAGGGAACAAGGGTTCATTGAATTATTAATGTCTCAACTCTTCTTGAGCTTGAGAATTTTACATGATGAAGCACTACTGTACCTAAGTGTGTATCTAAAACATAGATATTCTAAATCAGGAAGTCTCTCAAGTTCACACAAGGCTATACGCAGAGTCCTGTTTACATATAGATTACATAAATTACGCAATGCTGGCTAATTGAAACAGACAAGGCTATAGAATTCGTAAAGAAGAGAACGGTGCAAATTTACATGCGAAGAAAGTTAATAATGCGTCCGATGGAGAAAGTCGTCTTTTGTAATTGACTGTCTCCTTTTCCTCCTCTTCACTTGTCTTCCCTCTCCTTCCGTCTCTTCCTTTATTCTCATCAGCTTAACTTTAAATGAAATGGAGCTGATCTTAATCAGTCAACAGCAAGCAATGCTCAGATGAGATGAGAGTGAATGAGACTGCTTTCACTCTGATTCTTGTTCTCTTTAGTTTGAGCCTACATTTATACCTCTCTCCCATCCGTGCATCCCATTCCTTTCCATTGTGGCCCTTTCCATGGCCCCGGTCCTTTCATTCGAGCTAGTTAAGCTTATTCAAATTCTCCAGATTCCAATTCTTCATTCGCTTAATTCACTCACAGTAATGGCTCTTCTTAAGTAATTCAATTTTACCACTCACACAAGACTCATACGAAATACTATGAATACAAGGCATTTCAAAACAGTGAATGAATATTTTAAGACTTGATATATCATGGCTCACCCTTTCTCCATCCATTGCCACTTTTAGCCAGAATCTACAATCTGAATTAGACAACAAAAGCCCGTGTGCACTGCTTTTGTGCTTCCTTAATTATCTCCTGCGCTGAAGTAAAGTAATGGCATTGAAATGAAAAGAGGTGAAGTGGAACCAAAAATAAACGAATGGCATTTGAGTATTTATAAGAGCAACTCCAATTACTTTTTTTACAAGGGGAGTATTAAAAAACCTAAGTGTAAACTATTGTCATGGTAAATTATTTCGGGCTAGACTCTTGATGGACACGATAATTGTTTGGGGAAACTGATCTTCATCGTTATTGACAAGAAAAATAGAATAGAAGAACAACGAACTCTTACTTGAGTTCATTTCAGCAAAGGAGAGAATCCTAGTTCGGTAAATAAGCAAAAAAGTTCAATACCTTGCTCATAGAGGTGGGAGAAATGCACACACGTGTCTTTAATTAAATAGCCATTCTCATCACGTACTGAATTATGCATAATTGCAGAATGGAGCAGAGCAATTTTTCCTACATGTGTAATTGCTTTGCTGGCTTTTAATTTTCTAACATCCACATCTATAATCTTTCGATGTAATACGCTTCATTTTATACAATTGGCCTACATCGCATTGTTTGCAACCTGGTGAACCCACTCCCTTGGTGGCATGATGGCGAAAGGTGTGGATTGGTCTATAACCATTAAATGTTAATAAACGACGGCAAACAGAGGAAGGCAGAATAAAGTAACGAGGGCTCCCTGTTGGACAAGGACAATAGCACATAGAAAAGGACGGACAGACACCCTAAAACGTAGAAGTATCTTTTGACACTTAATAAGCGGTGTACAAAATTAGGTTGTCGGTCCCTTATTGCCAGAGGTTGCTACTTTACTCTAATTCAAAAGTGTCTCTTAGTCGTTGAAGTAATGCTAAAATTTGTGCCTGCTGGAACTCCACAATAATAAATTTGATCTAAAAGTGCCTTTATTGTCAGATCCAGCTTTCCCCACCCATTGGCCACTTTCATATGACTTTCTTCGGTTTGAAGAAAATCATGTTATTTCGAGGTTGGACGAAACCAATAGAACTAAAAATACTTGAGTATCAGATTTGGCTTTTTAGTTTGTTTACCCCATTTCCATGATAATGTTCCCTTACAAGAGCGTCATTATATTTTAGACCCATTGATATGGGCAATAGACGAGCACAATGGGGCAACAACTGTGGTGCGACAATGTGTTCTCCATTGGATCGTAGATCATTCAGGGTGTAGGATTACGCCAAAATAAATCGCACCATTTCGTCTTTAAAGTCTGGACATGTGCGCGCCACTTTCATGTGTGGGAGAAGTTCCTTATAACGAATTCGGAACATTCAGAATAGAACTGCATCTTTCTTTTGGTACTAATGCTTTCACCATTTCGTAGTGGTTTCATTCTACTAAAATGAAGGGAGAAAAGTGGCCAATAAGTCGAAACGATAGTTGTAGAAAAGAAGTGACTAAGACATGCAATAAATGTACAATACTGTTGTTACATGAGGAGAAAATGCGGCTTCAGTTCACCGAGAAGTGCAATAAAAAGAAATAAAAGAGTAACAAAGCAATATATTTTTCCTCTTTCTCAAAACTGAACCTGAGAGTTCTCAAGTTACTTGAGGGAAAAGAGACTAAACCACGTTCAACTATCACATTGTGGCCACAACTTTGGGTAATAATAATAGCGTTAATATCTTTTATTTAAAGGTTTGGTGTATCACAAATCTAAAAGCCACTCTCAACATCATTGCATTTTGGTTGAATCATCGTCCCGTTTTAACGTCATAACCAATTCTCCGATAGAAAGTCAGAGCATCGTGAAAACATTAGTAAAGTGTGCATACTTTCGGAAGATACTTTCTCCACTTTCATCAGTTGTACTTTCTTTTTCTTTGAGATTATAAAGTTTTCTCCTCCATCCTTTCCTCAGATGCACATGAAGAAAAATTATGATTTATCATATACATATATCTGTATAATGCACGTGATGTGAAAGCAAAGTTTCGGCACGCGTTTGTTACATTTGCATTTTAAATGACTGCAACGGAACAAAGTGCATTCCAAGAAATTTTATTGCCTTGCGTATCCGACTTCCAGGAGAAGGAAGTGCGTGGAATAATAATCATCATAACATTTTTACTTTTACAAGTATGCAATTCTAAACAAAATACATCACAAGTTGCTTTCATTTGAAAATGACGGGTTTTATTTGCATCATGGTACTAAAAGATTATTTACTTACTTAGCGTAATGATGCTATTTGTCTTTTTAAATCGTATTACTCTGAAAATTGATGTGCATGTTTATGTAAAATTCAAAGATCCATTGTGCTTCTGTCTTATCTTTTGGCTAAAAAAATAAGTATTGTCCTAGAGGCAATAATATGAGTAAGGAAATAATGGAAAAAACATTCTTACTTCCGATAAAACGAGAATGAGATGATGTAACGCATCACAGGAAATAAGATGTAGGCACTAAAGCATAATTTACATTGCATGCAAAATATAGGAGAGCCGACGTAAGAACAATGTGCAATATGAGTGCATTGTAATGTTAAAAATTCAAACTGCAAATCAATCAAATCGCCAGACAACTTTTGACTTTGTTTATGGCTTACTTCTGTTTCTAAGAGTAAACGATTCTATGAATTCGATGTTAGTGAAAATATTGTTGAGAGGTTTGTATCATAACGCGAAAGGCAGGACAATTTATGACAATGCCACACTGCATAACCTACTCTCAGGTTAGAAGTTGACAGTCAGTTTCATCAAATTAGATTAACTTAAATTAGTATTTTACGTATCCTTAACTTAAGGCCATTTTATTATAATGAAGCCGTTTGTACCTTTTCCGATCCTTTGGTGCGTCATATTCGCACAAGTACTATTAGAAGTCGAGGCAGTTCGAACACCTTTTGTGACTAACCAGCTGAACTTGATGAGGAAAGGTACGTGAATATTTTTGTTCATATTTAAGTGAAAATCAGTTTCACATTTTTTATTATTAGCTCAAACATCTAATCCCGAAATTGAAAAAGCGGAATTGGAGTCAGTCTCAACATCCATGCCTAAAACAACAGCCGAAACCGAAGGGACGGAGAAAGTTGTGGAAATTCTGGAAAATGCTACCTTGCCCTTGACATCGGATACAACTCCTACCCGAAATGAAACTATTGTTGACTTCTACTTTCTATTGTAAGCGGCAGAATGAGACTTTATAATACCGATAATAATTAAACTTCGCTGTTTGTATTTTCAGGATCTCCATTTTAGGTTGTATTGATATTCCGGCACAGCTTCTACTTGTATGCTACGGGTTGACGATGAGCATTGAACCAGACCCGGACTCATCAAAAATGATAATGCCGGAATCCGGCGTTTTTTCAGTCTAGGCGATTGTAAACTATCTGAATAATAAAAGCTAAGTCTTATTATGGTGAAAGCTACGATTCATTTCATTTTCACTTACCACAAAGATTTACATTTTGTTTCGAAATGCTTGCTTCAATACCACGATTTTATACTGTATGAGGCACCCTGAGATAAGTCCAACAGATACTAATTTTTGCAAGTGGCCGGCACGCTGCACTTCAAAGCTTTCTATTTGGCTTCTGACGACGCCTACGCCTCATCGGGGTGAACAACACGTAGAAATAAAGAACTTTAGGGTCATATATAGAATTGTTCTCTTAACGAACCTCTTGATAAAGAATAGCCCATTAAGTGAAGAGAATCATGTCTAAAAAAAGTAAAAAGCAAAAGGAAGAATGGAGCTTTAGTTTGGCTTCACAAAGAGCATTAAATGTAGACTGGAAATGAATTGAAGGAGAGGCAGTCAGACAGAATGGTTGTGGTGTGGTGTTCGTTGTGCTATTATTATTGAGTGCGCTTTTATACGTTGCTTTGGGCAGTCCCTCCTTGGAACAAAATTAATGACTTTCTCTGCTAAATCTGGGAAATAAAAATTGAATTATGTGCAACTTTGAAGGATGTAAGTAGAAGCTGTAAGTAAGGGGAAACCAACCAACCATCCCAGATATTGTTTGTACGTAAAAAAAAGTGGGGAGAACAAGAAAGAGGGAAAGAGCAAAAATGAGACTAGAAAAAGAAAGTTTAGTTCAATTGGTTCAGTAGTCACATGCGATGATATCGTGTCATTGCTTTTCAATGTGCTGATGCTGATAGTACCTCCTTTCTCCATCTATATGAACATGAACCGTGAAACAGGGCAAGCCTTTAGCACTGTCAGAGATGTTATAGATTCATTGACGTGATATCTTTGGACATTTTATTAAAAGTTGTGTGTGATGGTCTACTTTTGGTCAATTTCCCCACCGACTTAACGGAAACGCCCTATCTCCGAAGACTCGCACTTTTTTAGGAGGATAGATTAAAAACGGGAGAGGATAGGTAAAAAAGGGAATGAAAAATGTGGCACACACGGGAGAGCAAATATTAGTATGATTCTGCAGCTGCAGCATAAAATATATTCCAGTGTAGTCTCTCTCTGTCATAAACCGTGCCAACGAAATTATGACTATTACTTGCCCTTCGGAGTAACTAAAAAGAGTGAGGATGAAAATTGAATATTAAAAGAATTGCTGAGGCTCCAGTTTCACTTTTCCGTCTAGCATTCTTCATTCTTCTCCAGTGCAAAAAAACGCACCACTCGAAGTTCAAAAGCTTTAGGCAAGTAGGGCGGCAGTGAGCCAACAACTTGATGCCAATAATTTCATTATCCTAAAACCCATTCATCATGAGAGAGAGAGAGCAAGAAAAATTTTGCCGTTCACACAAGAAACTTTTGAGATTTCCATACAAACTTTCTATTGTAGGCCCTTCTCATTTCGACAAAATGAATGATCCGATGATTTTGCACAACTTTACTCATCTTCTATGCATATGAGTAGAGGAGTTCTTGTAAATGGGCCCAAAAACTATTGTGATCGGAAGCGACTCTTAATGGTTATCACCACTAGAAGAATTGTGGAGGGGGATTGAGAAAAATGCCATATAACCATCAGGGAAAATGATACGTCTATCCTACTCCTATATTTTATATTACGTAGAAGGTTATTCCCCTTTCGTGGCATGATTTGCGGGTTGTAAGACATGCGAAATGATGCTTTCACCTGCTTCAAATTAAATATTGGGGTAGTTACAGCGTGGGTCCTATCGATTTTAAAATTGCAACTTTCACTGTGCCGGAAATTCAGCACAAACACAGTCTCAAAGGTGAAAGTGGATGTTACAACGACATGCACCTCTGTAATGTAGTCAGTCATTCGTGAATTAGGAAACGTGACCTTGGAAACCATAGGATCTCAAAGGTACATTTTTTTTGGAAAATCACCCAAAACGAAAATGGGTTTCGAATACTTATATTGATTCCATAGAATTGTATAAATCTACGGTTTCCTTTATACAATTTATATACAGTTACACTTTATACAGTTTAACTTTCTCCAACCCCACACTTTCGGAATGCTGAACACATGCTATTGAATTGAAGTTAAGCCTTTCATGTGCAAGTGCTTTCTACCATCGAGGACACGTAAAAAAGCCATCCACGTATGGCAGAGGAGACAAAGTTCTTAAGAGTCGGCCTTGTCTTTCCTGTTTTTCAATGAAGTAGGGGAAAGGCAGCTCAGATCAGCATCATTAACGGCTTACAACGGAATCAGGAGTACCTTTGCTTTTGAAAAAGTCTTTATCCTGCTTTTGCATGAGCACTGAGTGCGAGCTTATAAAACTTGACATTGCATTAAATTATCAACTTTTAGCACTAAATTAGTTAGAGCAGCACTGTATCTTTTTAAGAGTTTATCAATTTGTCTGAGTTCTACCTCATACACTTGAGGTTTAATGTACACTTTGCTTCCTGCTTTCACTTTTCTTTTTTGTGAAAATGTGCAGACAAAAGAAGGGAGAAAGATGTAAAGCAAAAGGAACTTGTGTAAGTGAAGGGGAGTGGAAGAAACTTGGGAATAACTTTTAACTCAATTTTTGTTTCAAAAGGGTTAACCTTTTGTTTGCTTTCCTTTAAGTATGAAAGTTAAATTTAATATTCACAAATTTTGAAAGAAGAAGAAACCAATTAATTTAATAAAAAATGAAAGAAAGGAACTAAGTTTTAGGTAAAAATGTAAATTTTGATGGTAGGGTGAGAAAGTCAAAGTTTGTCTTACTAGTTGTAAGTAAGAGGAAAAGTAAAGTTGAAACAAAGTGGTGAAATAAAGAAACGGATTAACGCATTTTCTACCCTTTTCCTGTCCCGCATTATACATTCATTTCCAGATGAGTCTGTAATGTTTCTGGGTTTTCTTTTGCTTTCACTTATCAGGTAACTTGTTTCAAAATTGTACAAACCGATTCTCCTATTGGGTTGCTCACAAACCTTGTCCTTCTTTTTAGCGACTTAATAATTTTTTGAAGAACTTCCTTAAAGAATTTTGCAAGATTTTTTAAAAGCGAACACTGAGAAGGAGAAAAGTTTTCACATAATGATTATCCTATATTTTAAATTCACAACTAACTGCAAACTGAACTGCATAGTGAAATTTTAATAAATGCAGAAAATGAGAACAGCATTTTGAAGAATCTTTCTTTATGAAAAACTCAAGTACAAAGTACGAAGTAAATTTTCTTGGTAGTTCCCCTTAGTTGCAATTTTACTGAAACTAGTAGAGTTAGAGTATTGTTAGTCTTGTAGTAATCCAAATTTCTGAAAGTTTTCAAACACCTTAGGGTACTCGTGGATACAAAGAAAGCTTGTCAGATTTGAAAGTTTCAATTAAGACACAGAATTAGAGTTCTCTTTGTGGCTAAGTTTAATCTTTGAGTGCCTATTTTACTTCGTATGGTCTATTTTCTATTCAAGTGGAATTATTCGATTCCTGGATATTATAAACCTTGAGGCACAAGAGTTTTAATGAAATTGAGTTCACTCTCTTAGAATACACAGATAACATAATTCATTTTTACCTTCATCAAAGAAAGCTTCGACGGTAACGTTAAAAATGTAGTTACATACCTAACTACTTTGATCTTCAAGCCATCATGTATTGGTGGTTAGGCTTTGATATTTCAAAAGATCAAAAGTTTAGATTTAGAGCTCGGCTTGAAAAGTTGCTTGTGAAATGTGTCAAAATCTGAACCCATAATGCAAAATTTTCCTGAAACCGAAATGAGTATTCACAAAAAGTTTTTACAGTTGAAAACAAGTCAGTTGCATTATATAAATGCTGGTTTCCTCAAATCTCCAAGAAACGAGGTTGCGGGAGAAAGTCATAAAGTAGGCTTTAGTGAAAGAACCCTTTCATCTCCGCAGCCATTATCACAATCATTAGACGCGTAATATGAAAACCATGAGATGGTTACAATGATCAAGGTTTACAAACTTTTTTCATTCACCTTTGAGTGATCCTTTTGAATTACTTGAAAGTAGCTCTTCTCTTTCATCGGATTCAAGTTATATTTTCGAAGTTTAAAATGTTGCAACGAATGTGAAAGTTGAAATGGGGACCTAGGTCGCTTTTGCTAAAATTTCTTCCTTTTTAAAAATATGACATGTGTAATTCTCAATTTGTCATGGGAACCTGAATTCACAAACTCAATACTAACTTTACAATACGTTGCAGTACAATCTTGGGATAGGAGCACAGCCACAGTGAAATCGTAAAATAGAAGTTACCGGAAATTTAGCGTCTTTCTCTGCTCCTTTCTAACCACAGGTAGTCTACAACCCTAAAATTATGCAAATGATAGTATTCATAATAGATTGCACCACATTATGCTTTTAACTCAACCCAATCAACAGTCATTTTTCCCTTCCTTGATCCAAAGCTTTCTCTCTACATGCATACGTAAAATAACTAGAATTTAGTTTTCTTGTAAAACGAATTTTAGAGCGATTGCCATATTTTCTATAGGACTACAGGTATTCTACCCACTCATTATTAGGTTATCTACGTAAAAGAGAAAGTTGCATGGAAGCAACGAGTAAAATCCATAGGTTCGCTTAAATTCAACTCCTTCAAATCCGCCTCCCTTATTATATCCTTGTGAGTAAAAACCTTATTCCCTAAGAGAGTTTATGTAATACGTGAAAGCCACGTAATATTATCATTATCATTATTATTATGTTCAAGACATGTTGTTTAAACATAATGAGTGCGTAGATAGCAAAATGGTTTTCTTTTCACCACGTACCTAATGGATCCGTCCGGAAAACTAAGTAAGAGCCAACGCTGCCACCATTTACGACGGCTGGAAACTTGAAGAAAGTAGGCCAAATGACAAGAAATAGCAAATTAAAGAATTCAAAGTAACATAATAAGCTAACGCAGTTAGATTTGGGTTTGGCCATGGAAGTGAAAGTATTTTGGATTAACAACGTGACCGAAATGTCTTGATATGAAAGTGAACTCATTATAACGTCATTTTGTGGTGAGAAATTTCTTCCCATTTGACACGTCACTTCACTGTCGGATTTAACAATTTGAAGGGACACCCTCTGATTCTACCACTCCTGTCCACTCTCATGTCCAATGGAGTAGTACAACTTAATCAGCGACAAAAGGGCACTGCACAAACAACACAGGTAGGTGGCCATCATCATCATCTTTTATTTCAGACTGACACCCACTCACAAACGCTCGAGTTTGGTAATGTCCACATATCCTTGTACTTTCATTTAATAGCCATCTTCACCGTCATGTTTGTTGTAAGTTCGTCTGCTGGAACTGAAGACTTTCACCACACACACAGGCCACGACAAAAGTTAAGGCAACTTTACTTTTTGGTGGTGGTGAATGGGATGGTGGTAATAACGGTGAAAGGTGTTGGACACGACATAAAATAACTTTATAAGCAACCATTTCAACATTCACCTCACAATTCCTCCTCTTTTCACCAAATACTTAACTCATATCAAATATAGAAGATAAACGCTTATAGAAGGTGAGTGCAGGCAGGGTATTACGCTGACGAGTTTAGTTCCTTATAGCTTCTTTGGTGGACTTCTTCTTCTGTACTGTACACAAAATCGAAGTATATTACATCACATCTCATCTCATCGCATCACAATCATTTCTTCCGACTACACAACCTTTTGGAGCTAAATACTTGCAGCTTCCTCTCCTCCACGTACGCTTTTCTTTCTCACTTTCACTTCCACTGGAGTCTCTCACTTCTTTTCCCGATAAGATACAGAAGACAGGCTCTCAAAAAAACCCACGTTAGGGAGGATGAGAAATATCTTGTTTTAGTTAAAAGTCGAACGAACTGTGGAGTTAGTATACGCACGCACTTTAATTTCATGCTTCACCACCACCACTATCATGCCGAGAAGACACGTATTATCAACCATATCTTTTTGACTGGTGGTTTAAAGATAAACTGTTTATGTGAGAGCGGTTTACGTTTAGCTATACATCCCTAGCCTTGGCCTAGCACTGCATCCTACGTCTTTGAGTTGGTTGCTGTAAATTGAAGTCAACTTTCACCGCATAGAACACTAACGTTTACCACGTTGGTGAAATTAGATGAAGTGTCCAGAAGAAAAGCGGTAAATTGTTCCATTCATTCCGTGAGGGAGTTAGTAAGCCGTTATGTTTGTTATGAAAGAGAAAGCAGGAGGGTCAATTCTTCCGTTATTCCTTTCTGAAGTTGTATATTTGCTTCCTAAATGCAATACCTTTTGTGTGCTTGTAATCTTGCACTCTTTAACCTAAGTATATAAGTTGTCTAGGTCTTTCTTCTTAACCTCAAGAGAAAGTAAGCTAGAATGTGACCACTTTCGTGCCATTAGGCTGACAAGGGAGAATAAGGAGCTAAACCGCAAAGGCGATTTGCTTCTTACTTGTGTATGTGTGTATATGCCGTAAAATGGAATCTAGAAAACTGGTTAGAGAGACCCTCAACTTTATTTAACCTACGGTGTGTAAAGAATGTTGAACATTTTCTCCCTTGCGTTATACACTCCACTCTGTGTTCCTCTCTGTCTTCTTCTTGGTTATAATGAAACAAGGCTTAGGCCTCTCAGTCGTACTGAACACCTACTTCCAGAGAAAGTTAAACTGTCCTTCTCTTTCACAGACATGAAACGAAATTGGAATTAGAGTTGAGCCCATTCCTAAGAGGTCTTTCGGTTTATAACAAGAATGTCCATTTGACCAACCAACCAGAGTCCATCGTAATATGTAGTTTCCTCAGCCAGCATCAAGTGAGTTGACGTTTATTTTATTCCTTTATAACGAACGAAGGAAGTTAGATATGTACTACATATTGAGCAAAGAGAAACACAGAGCACTTCTTCTTTCGACTGCACTTTCTTTATTTGCACTGCCTGCATTATTATCTGGTTTGCAGCAATGAAATAAGTGGAAGACGAAGAAGAGAAGGAGATGAGGGAGAAAGTAGAATGAAGCCATTCAAGCACCAATAACAATACTACAAATAACAAGGGCATATACTTTTTGTATTCACAAGGTCTTCTAGGGTATGCTTGTATAGATAGGACCTAGATATTGGGGCACGAGGACACTGGCACAAACCTTGAGTTGACCAAACCATCACCAGCCTTCCCCCAAAAGACATTTCTATCAAGCTTTAACAAGTTATTATGGAATTAAGTGGGATTGGTTTTGGTCTTTCTGGATATAAGGTTGACGGTGGCTGTTCTGATGAGTGTAAATGAGAGACAACCAGTCGAAATGGGAATTTACAAAAAAAGAGAGGGTGAAAGTGTAGCAAATGAAAGTTTGCTGAATTCTCATAAATCTTCGAATATTGCTGGAATCAACACTAACTGTAAAAACAGTCGTCCTCGTTTTTGAAGTGAAAAAAGCTTTGGATAGCTGACAACCACCGAAACATCCAGACTTGGATTTTTTAACCACTACTGGTTCAATTCCACTTGAACCAATCCAAGCAATGACGACGATGGTATTGTATAAAAACTCAATTCCCTTCTGTCTTTCCCCACTTCCTTTATTTTACTTTACGCCATGCCATCATCACCACCGATTCGTTTGACGACACACCACCACCACGTCGCGATAATATCGCCCACTACTCCTCTCAAAGAAAATCAGAGTAACAATATAATATCTTCAGAACCAAAAAACCCGTGGTGTTGAATGTGATGAAATTGCAAAATCCCCCTTTCTTCTTCTCCGTCTGCCGTGTGAAGTGGAAATGGATAAGATTAGATTTTTAATACTAGATTTTAGAGCCTTGTAGAGTAGAGAGGATTCAGCCCTGCTGCCCGCCTACAAATTCAACTGAAGTCAGTAACAATAAGAGTTAATATCCTACGTACAATAACGCGTCAGTCCCATTCACTTCTATACGATTACTGTCTCCGACTCACTTTCTTTCGCTAATCCGTGAAATAGGCACACAGTGCGTAGATAGGTAACAGTTGTTACCGCATTTATTATTATACAACACTCCAGACAGTTTGGTGATAGATTCTGAAAGACTATAGCCATTCATTCCACAGTTACATTTTGGCACAGCTACGGTTTTTTTGCAAACCTAAAAATAGACATAATAGCTTGTAACTCCCACTAATTTTGCAAGCGTTGCATTTCACCAGATTGATTATGCACAACAGCGTGAAACGCAAAGGCATCAACTGGAACCATAGGGGAAAGATTGTGATTGTGTGTGTACTACTGACGCTGCATCTCTTGTCACTGTTTATTTATTCCAGAGGATTTGTCTTGTCAAAACACAAATACTTCCTCCTCCTCCTCCTTCCGCTTTCCAAAGCCGGTTTGGTTTAGTCTAGTGTAGGAATGAGAGTGACACTGGCACAGTTTAGCTTAATGAACCACCATGTCATAATATTAATTTTACAATGGATTGTTTTGTTCATTTGTGCATGCCTTTGCTTTTCACTTTCTCCTCGTGATGTTGAAATGAAAGGGAAAGGAAAGAGGGGAAACAGCACTTGTGGCAAATGAACTTTCTTCGCCCCATCCATCCCACTGCATAATTTTGCAATATCCTCTTTCCTAATCCTCGTAATAATATTTATATCCACATGTGCAAGTTTCTATGTCTTATAACTATTCATAACTTCATAGCCAGTCACTTGTAGTAGTAAACACGCAATAGATGAATCATTCCAGACGGTGAAACTATGGGGCGGTTTATGACTTAAGTAACAAATATTGTCTGTAGCTCTAGGAAACTTGAGCAGTCAGAATTTCATGGGTGTAATTCACCTCGCTGTAAAAGTTAAAGCGTTTCGTTTCTCGTTTTCCTAGATGGAAGGTGGTGGTATGGTGGAATGACTTATGTTGTAAAGACATAAATTATTCCGCCACGGAGCATACCACATTATGCTTTAATACACCACTTTCTACTATCTTTAGCTACGACATAAATGATAAAAATTATGAAGTTTCTGTGCGTTGTTGTTTGGTAGAGAGTGGACACACACTCCGTTTTCTTTTTATCCTTTTCTGGTTAGTTCTTTTTCTGGAATGCGTTGCATCTGGAGACCATTAAGTGAGGGTAATAAAGGGGGAGAGAGGCCTTGAAATATTTCTTTGCCTTCGAGTAGATTATTCTAAAGATCTGTACCAATGCTTAAGAGAATATTCTAAAATAATTCTTGTTCGAACTTGATTCTTTGACTTTGCTTTTATGTTGAACAGTGGTTCTCAACTTGACCTTTCAGTTCAGTTCCTACTTGACTTTAGACTGGCACACTTGCTCTTTGCTTCCTAGCATTATAAAATGAGTGTGAAATCATAGCAAGTAGTTTTGATAAATAATAGGCTCTGAGCCACAGAAAAGTAAAATGATCATCATCTCATCATCATCAAATGACAATCTCCAATACATTTAGAGGCAACTCATGACATTGACTTTAGAGTATAGCATAAAGTAGAAATCGCAGTTTTTAACTTTAGAGTTCAGAATTCAACTTCCGTCGGGTAGACTGTCGTTAGAGTTCACCAATTTTCTACAATAAACGCCGTTTGATCTACTGCGTTCATTTGTTCTAATTTTGTGGTGTTCCTGTTCCGGGTGAGAATGGAAATGTATTATTTTTGAGTGGTACTCTTCAATGAAGAATCTTCATTAATTCAAATCCTATAACAACAACACAGTGTTATCTAATAACGGAAATGCAAATGATGAAAGCGATAGTTTGTGTTTAAGGAAAGTCAGAGTGCATGCATACCTTGTTTCTTTCTTTATTACATGGATACGCACTTTGATAATACAAAATTCCCCATTTCTCTACCGAGGGTATACCATCTCATTTGCCGTGGAGGTTGGGATAAGTAAAATTCTTTGTTTGAAATGCATGAAAATCCTCCATGCATGAAACAAGAAGGAATGTTTTGAATTTAGAAAGTAAATGTCAATCCCTATGGAAGGATGTGCGTATAGAGAATTCTCTCACATTTGTTGATGTTGATGCTCCTCAAACGCTTCTTTCCTCCCCAGGTCTTAAGAGCCATCAATCGATCACTCGTCTCTGTCGGGTATCCTTCTTTGACTCTTTAGTTCTACTATTTCTTTCTTTCAAGTCTGAAGAAAGTATTTTAATGTTATTCTTTTTTCCCCAAATCTTTGTTTGGTCTGATGTTGGTTGGCATTCGTAGCACAATGATGCAAAAAATGCTTTGCACTTCGGGACTAGGCGTTCTTTCTTTTCAGTTGTATTGCTTGATTTGATCAGATTTCCTCCTCGCACGTATAATAATACGTAATGCGTCTCTACACGTCTCTTTTACTGGGTTTGAGAAGAATATCAGTCAACTTCACTTGAACTCTATCTTTTTGAAAATCTAAATTCAAACTGAGAAAGAAGGAAAAACTGGAGACTGGTCCAAGTGTCAAACAAACAATAATAATAAGTAGTATTAGACGTTGTTGCCAGGACGTTTAAGACGAGCAATAATCAAGAAAGGATTCACGGATGAGTTCTTAACTTTTAATGCTAATGTTTCCTCAAGTCTTAATGTAAACAAGTCAGCTCAGCAACTAAAGTACGCATTTAGGAAGTTGAAGATTGGAAATTCCAAATTTGGACACGCTATATCCCACCCACAGTTCCTTTCTGAATCGCCTTGCGTCACACCGACTTTTCGTTATTTTGCGGTTGTAATTGTAAATGCTAATGTATGTCATTAAGGGTATTGTTTCATTTATCTTAGAATGTATTATCTGCAAGAGATGAGAAGGAAAGATAACCAACCGAGTGAGAGAGCAAAGACGACGCAAGTGTTACTTAGCACTTTACTTTGGCTTTGAATTTCCTCCAGATATTTTCTTTAACAGTTTCCTTTCCTAATCTTAAAGAAACTCTCTCTTTCCCTCCGAAGTGCATTATACCAACAAACAACAGAGAAAACCAAGGTTAACTTCCGCTGGTTAAGTGTTCCAGTATTTACTCACTCAAGATAACAGTGGAGAAGAGGAGAGCTTTTCAGTTATTACGATCTTTTGGTGGGGGTGGAATGGTCGTTGTGGTAAATGGTATTTATTTAAACCAAAACCCCATCTGACAGTGAAAGGAACATGCAAAACAGTTTTCATAAAGATGGAAAAGCAAAAGCAAGAGTCCAAAGATTTTGGTCATTGTCTATTCTTGAAGAATAAAAAAAACCAAACTCCTCTTCGACAGTTTTTTCTTCAAAAGCATGGGCTGCATACATTTGAAGAAAACACGCCTGGCCAAGAAGAAATTAGATACTTTAGAAACTGAAGATGTGAAGGGGCAAGGAAAACTTGACGTCAAGCCGTGTGGAAAGATACTCCACGTCAATCAAACAACACATTAAGCCAGGAGGGGGAAATTAATCCTTTGACACTTAACATTAAGCAACGTCAGTGGATGTTGATGATAAGACATTCATTCCACTTGACTAAGGACCCTGTTCTACTTTCCCCCTTTTTTGAACGCAGGGGTTACCTATAGGTTAATGGTATGCATATTGCATTCATTCATGCAACCCCTGACAAGTAAAGTGTTTTGTCCTTTGTTGTTGCATGCCTTTCTCCTTAATCACCATTGTTTTGTCATTCAATATGATTTGATTAATTGGAATTGACTAAATCTCGTCTCAAAATCGGCTTAAAACCTTAAGCATGGGGTCATGTTGGAATCTACATATCTTTACCCATTATCAAAAGAATTATGATTTTGGAAAGCATAAAGGAACCACACAATACAATATTTCAACACTTTTGGCTCTGCTTCAGCAACGTATTTAAAATATATTTACGGTTTTGAGGAGGGAAGTATCCCTGACTTTCTTGCCCAAAGGAAATCTTTGTAAAAACTGAAAATGGCAAGTCTCACTACTACAAAGAGAAGAGTGGACAACCTTTCTTTCACTCCGTAAGTATAAACCTATGCATAAAAAGTTGTATTCAAGGATAAATAAGAAGAAAGAACGGAAGTTTAAAAAATAACTAGAGATAACAGAGTCCCTCTTGGGTATATCATTTGCTAATCAAAGGTCCCCTTTTCATAATAAAGTCTCATTCCTCGCCTTGGCAATTCAAAGTATATTAGGTATATATAATGAAAGAAAAGTCAAAATATATACTACACAAAGTAACTTTCTCTTTTGGAAGGAACTTGGCTGGAAAAAAAGTAAAAAAGGAAACCAGTTTCCTCTGTTTTGGAAATTGTGACACTATTATATAAAAAGGTAGTCCCACCTACGCCATGCCCATCGTCGGCGGATTTAGTCTGTCGTTATGAACCAAGTTTATCCTATCTCTTTCTCTGGAATCCAGCTTATTTTCTTTTTTACTACTTCACATCACATTTACGTCGCCTTCCATCATCATGTATCCGTTGGTCTTTTTTTGGAAGTTCTTTCTTTTTCTCAATTTCGCTTTATTCTCGTTGCGAATTTCAGTAGTTTTTTCAGCTTGTTTTGTTTTACCAAGTACAGAGCACCTATATAAAACATAAAAGTTTAGTTATCAAAAACTCTAGCTGTTCAAGTTACCCATTTTAGTCAACCGAGTGACCTAATTTTAGAGTATAATGGGTTGGCTACATTGAGCTTTAATTCTATACCTATTTAAGCTTTTTAGCATAATTATCGCTAGCCGAGTTGGTTTCAATTGTTGAAATTAAACAGAGATAGAATACTAGACAAATTGGTATGAAGGAAATAATTAGCTTTTGTATGTGTCGAGTGAAAGTTAATGCTTAAGAACATCAGTAGAAAATGGCACAGATGCATGTATGTAACAGGAAGGATTGTGGAGTTAAAATGAGGCAAGGTGAGGCCAAATTTCAAGAACTCCTGCGTGCTTACTCTCATCAATAATACTTTGCAGTGAGCAGCAAAAGGGCTTGACTCTGACTCCTTGTAATTCCACTAAATCCGTCTTTTCACACGAGTAAAGAAAGGCATGAAAACGTATTGCGTCGTAAAAAAGTTTGAAACATATTGAACGACTGAAAGCGAACAGAACTTTCCACCTTTTTGCTTTAAAATGATGAAAACATTGAATAGTAGTTCATCTTCTTAACCAAAAAGAACAGAACGAGGAAATGCCGTCATTTCTAAATTGCCGTAATTTCTTTCTACGCTTCGCAGGCTTTTTAGGATGCTCCAATTTGAAGATATCTTCTGTTGTTGCAGATTTTTTTGTAACAAGTGAAAGCAGGAAGAGGAAGAAAAAAATGTGAACGTCAACTTTCTTTCTTTCAGCTTAACCACATTCGGCCTTTTTGGTAGC
>JAQIWU010001005.1:0-19493 GCA_034696445.1 Isotomiella minor | reverse complement strand
ACTTTTGAACGATTTAATTTCAAAGCTTGCTTTTTATATAATTTTTGCTAATTGTATAGTGTAATTATGTAGTATAATGTGTGGATAGTAAGTATAACAGGTATTTATGTACGTTCTCGTAATCATAGTTTTATAATAGCGTCTCTCTCTAATTAATAATCTAAGGTATATAGTATTGTAATGGTTGTTTGTTGTACATGTACAATTTATACATACATTCATTCACAGACTGCTTTTCCTCGGAGAAAACATACCTTTTCCTTGCTAGCAAGCAATACGTATTTCATTTCTCTTCAGGTGATTTTACTACGGCTAGAGATAACCCTAGATAAGATTACTTTAAGATTAATTAGTTACATCATTTCTACAAAGTTTTGTTCTTCTTTTAATATTTGGTTGCAAACTTTAAAAACCGACATACTCCTTCCTTCCTACACACAAACTCTCTCTCCTTTAGTAAAACAATTTTTTTAGTCTTCTCAGAGGGTACTCATTTACAAAGTACTAAAATTGAACTATACTATATGTACAGTTAATAGATCATGTATGTAGGATAATCATCATCATGAATGACAGACTCGAATGTTCAGGGTCTGCATTTGCTTTATGATTTTTGATTTAGTACTGGTAAATTAGTAAAAGTAGGTGGTTTTGACGAGAGAGAGAGAGATAAATTTATATGAGAAAAAAATGACTAATTAATTACACATTATCCCAGATACCCTATAGATTTCTCTGTACAGTCAAGAAAGCAAGCACGTATAAAAAAGTCTTCTAAAGCTTCTTTTCCCTCATCTCCTTTTTTAAAAACCTTTCACCAATTCCTCACCCTTCCTTCCCCACCACTATGTAACATTATCTACACACACTGAAGTAATTCTAATTAATTGTAATAACTAGAATTGATTTAAAGCACAATAGTGTAAATATTTATACATTTACTTTCACCATCTATACACCTATACCACTACCAATCCACACACCAAGATTTATCTTAGGTAATTTTTTTACAATTGCAATGTATTTACAAAGTCTCTCTACTAATTCTCTACGGCAGGTAATGCAAGTGTGTCAATTATCTGTATCTAATCTAGGCAGGTGTCATATAACGTTCGGTAAAAATCTTTGAACAAAAACTAACAATTATCACTAATTACTAAACATACTGTTCTAGTAAAGCTTTTCATAAGAAGGTACTTTAAGTCTGTATAACTGTATCTTGTGTGTGGGTATAAGTACAGAAAATATAAACAAAATAAAATCACCCTCGACCTTCTAAAAGAACGAATGAATGATGAATGAGTTTTTTGCAATAATATTTTGTCCTCTTTCTATGCTGCATTTTTTATATCGACTAATTATTGAGAGAATTACAGTAATTAAAAGCTTAACAAACAAAAAAACAATCAGGACTCTTCGAAAGAAACAAATGACTGACTGACTATTAGGTATTTATGTATTATTATTTATGCATAAAATTTTTGGACTTGTTGCTTGTTGTACTGCTCCCAAAAAAACATTTTACAGTTTTTCTCAAAACATTCTTATAGCCACCGACGACGACATAATAAAGTAGTAGAAGGTATTCATTTTAAGTTGAGATTGAGATGATCATGATGGTAGGTATAATAAAATGAGCTTAAAACAATATAGAGCACCCAAAGGTGTGTTTGATTTGATTGACTTTCATTGGCCTCGTTATGATGGATTTTCTCAACCTCACTCTCTTGACTTGAGGAAAGTAGTATGTATGTTTAAGAGACCAGTTATGGCAAAAAAGAGTAGTTGATTGATCTTTTCATATAGGGAACTTACACACAAAAAGATGATGTTGAGGCAGTGACTTATTGATTTGATTGATTTGCTTAAACTTTAAATTTAAGAGTGTTTATAGTATTATATACTTGGCTTAGTTAAGAAAGGTGACTTCTGATGATGATCCCCATCATTGGTGGTGTGTGTGTGTGGTATTCAAAAAGGTACAAAAAATGGGGGCAACAATCCGTCTTCGACCTTGTCCAGCCCTCGCGCTTATCTTTGCAAAATAGCAGAGTTGAGAAGGAAAGGAACGTAAAACATTTTGCTCTCGAGGAGTAAGGACGCTGCAGCCTGGAATTCATGAAAAAGAACAGAAAGGTTAGACATGTCGAGAAAGGGTAAAGGGTCGAGAGTCTCTTCTACATACCTGGACGTCAGGGAGACAGCGTAGGAGCTCAGTCAGCCTGTTGGGTTGAGAAGGTACAGTCATTTCCAGGAACGTCCTCAGTACTTTTATGTATCGGTCTTGGATTTGCGATACTTCATTTGACTTTGTCCCTGTAGCAACCAAAATGTCATGATTAGCAACTCATCTAACTTAGCCAGCTCATTATGTACCTGTGTTTTGCAACATGGCGATCACTTTGAGAGTCACGTACTCCTCAATGCGAATGCCCAACCGGCGGAAGGTACGAGTAAGTTGCGTCAGCCTTTCAACCATTTGCCCCACGTCTTGCCTCAACTGCTCCAGGGTGAGGGAGCGACCCATCATGGCTTGGAGACAGCGTTGGAGGACCTCAAGATTCTCCACCGTCTCCTCCTCCACCTTCATCCCAGGGGGAGGAGGGGGACTGTGCATGGCATGCCATGCGGAAGTAGTTAGCACCAAGAGTTCATGCCACTTGTGGGTCAGGACGCGCGTGTGCACCTCTGCAAAGAAGAAGGTTACAAATTAGGTAATTGCCACACGTGGACCGTGGTTAAGGACTTACCAACGGGGAGCTCGGCGTAGAAGGGGAGTCGTTTCGTCCACTGGACCAGTCTATACACGATGGAGTCTCCCATCTGGCACAGTTTGTCTGACAGGTCACCACCAGCCTCGATCAGCTCTTCCCAATTCTGTCAAAAAGCCACCACAATTAGATCAAGCTTTCACTATTTGAATTGGGGCCATCTGCAACCACAAATTGGTCACTTTCACTTACGTGGAGAGCAGCAATGTCGTGAAAGTTATCACACTGGACAAGAGCACCAATCATCCCAGCCGCTGTGTCAAACGGCATGTTTTGTCGCCGAGGGATGGCCTCGTGCGGGTTGGTCAACGCGGCCATGAGAATGTTTCCAGGGGTTATGGATGGTGGGGGAAGGTGGGTGGTTGTTGGACTCCCTGACCCATTACTACTGCTCCCACCATTCGAGTCTATCTTCGAGGGAGGACTGTTGTTGTGGTCTCCATTGTTGGAACCAGGGGGACTGTTGTGGTTGTTATTGTTGTTGTTATTACCCTTGTCTCCCTTTGCCCCAGCACCTCCTCGGCCTCCCTTCTTGTGCTTTCGGTATTTGACCTAAGATAGGAAAACAAAAGGTAAGTCCAAAGTTCCCTTAATATAGGATGGATTTAAGGAACTTACAGGGACTTTGTAAAGGTTGTACACAGCTCCAGAGTTTCGCCCTCCAGGCATCCTGTCTTCCCTAACGGCTGTGGGGAAATCAGACAAAAAATTGCATATCAAATTGCATCAAGACTTGGTGCACTTTTGCCATGCCAAAAAACTAAGATAGTTGTTGGCGTAAAACGAGTTTCTACATTTGCGTGATCTTTCTGCTAAGTAGCTTAGGTAGTCAGTTAGATAATTGCTGAACAAGAGTAAGAGTGATGAGTGTGTAAAGAATAACTGGGTCAAGGAAGTGGCCCAGACATTCAGCTCACAACAAAAAATAATAATAATCAACCCAAAAATATGTAATAATTTCATACAAAAAGACTACATAGCTTTCTTCAGGCAACAGTTGGCATGGCACCGAAAAGACCGAAGGGTTGATGATTGCAAAAAAAACCAAGTTACCTTGAAGAACCATCCCTTGCTCTATGCACTTTTTGAATCTGCAGTACTGACAACGGTTCCGTTGAGCTTTGGTAATTTCACACGTGCCATCTGCCACACAAGTGTACACCCTTCGGTTCTGCACTGTTCGCTTGAAGAACCCTTTGCACCTGTGGTCGGATAATAAAAAGACGTTAGAATTGTTTGAGGAGGGGCAGGATGAGACAAGGACTTTACTTACCCTTCGCATGTGATGATGCCATAGTGGAGACCTGTGGCCCTGTCTTCGCAAATCATGCAAATCATGGGCTGTTCGTACTCATCGTCGTCATTGTTGCCATTATTCAGATGACCACCCCCATTCGAGAGTCCTCCTCCTCCTCCATTTCCATTAATACTGTTGCCATTGTGACCATTATTTTGGGCGTGGTTGTTGTGGTGATGACCACCGTGGTGACCGTTTGTCGTATTGCTGGCTCCTGTGGAGAGGTTGAGAGCCTCCGTGGCCCATAACCGTTCCATGCTCAGGACCCCTTTTTGCATCGCGGGGTGTCCGCCAAGTCCCATCCGAAGGCTGCCATTTCCATTGCCATTGGAGGTCCCATATGGCCCAGGCCCACCATTGCTGGATGTTGATGAGGCTGAGGAGAGCGGAGTAGTCGAAGGAGGACTTGACCCTCCATTGATTGACTCTAGCCCAGGGTTCGAGATGGGTTGACCTGGTTGAGACCAGAGCATGGTCCTCACTCCACCAGCCTCACCCATGATGACCGTCGGGGTTCGACTCAGGTTGACATGGTGCGTCCCATTAGGGGGCCCTGCAGCTCCGTTCACAAGTCCGATGCTTCCCCCAGCGATGATGGTCCCACCACAACCCCCGGAGCCCGTGCTCCCTGGGGAGTGTTGAACTGAGGAGGAAGTGGACGCTGTGGAATTCGTAGGGGAGGAATTAGAGGATCGCCCACTACTCGAGATGGGGCTCTTTTTGCTGGGTGCTTGAAGATGAGAGAAGGGAAAGTGTGGGGAAGCCATGGCGTGGGCAAGATGATGGTGGGGATGAGGATGATGGGGATGATGATTGAGACCATTCATTGAGAGTCCGTTGTTGTTAGGTGGGTTGTGGTGGTGTTGTTGATGCTGTTGGTGATGGTGGATGCTCAGGTGTGAGTGACCCGGACTGGTCCCAGATGGGAAGAGTGGGTGGCTTTGTTGTTGTTGGGAAGGAGGTGATCGACTACTGTTACTCCCAGCAGGACTATTATTATTATTATTCCCCACAACAGCACCCCCAGAAATGACTTCAGGTTTGACCCCATTGATCCTGTAGTTGGAGCCTTGGTGGAATGATAGACTAGTAGCGGTCACGACGGACAAGGGTGGGTCATCTCCATGATTCCCATCCCTGTCCCTATGCTCCATCTTAATGCTCCCCCTATTGTGGTCCATCCCTGTGAGTCTTGAGTGGAGTTGAGAGGCGTGGAAGAAGCCCGGAGGAGGACCCACCCCCGCACTCGTCATGACTGCAGCGAGGGCATGCAGGTTGGACGCGTGGTGGTGAACGCCACCACCAACACCTCCAGAGTGGAGGCTCAGGATGCTGGGTGGTGAGTTCCCTCGAGAACTCCCACTCCCACTGAGGGGAGAGGATCTCTGACTCATGCTCATGCCCCCATAGATAACCTCCCCCTTCAACATCTTCCCATTGAGGGTCGCAGAGTGTTGTGGGGGACTCCGGCGTGGGGATGCGGACGCAGAGGATGAGGAACTGAAGCCGTTGTGCTTTTGCTGTGGCTGCTGCTGCGGTGGGGAGCACCGAGATCTTGAGGGTGGAGACGTAGCAGGGGTTCGTGGGGAGGAGGGAGTCGTCGTCATCGTCATGGGATTGGGGGTGAGTGAGATGCGCAGATTGCCCCCGTAGTCCTTCACCACGACCTCGCCTTCTTCATTATCCTCTTTGAGGGTGTTGTTACTCTTGAACCTCTTCTCCGGCTTGGGAGTGGAGGATGGGGACCCCGTCCCAGAGTCGTCAGAGGATGAGTCTGCGTAGGAGTGTCCATTAGAGTTGGCTCCCCCCTTATTTCCTCCATTGGATGCTGATGTTTGATTTGGTGAGGGACTCTTAGTTTTGCCAAGTTTAGGGCTTTTCCGCACCGGCTCATCACTCCCTGGGGAGGATGGAGGAGAGGGGGATGAGGAGTCCCCACCGTCAGGCTCCGACTTGACCACGACGACGCTGGCAGTCGTGGTCAGTGTGGGAGTGGTGGATCCATTGCTGTTGGACTTGACCACAGTCACATCCTTTCCCTCTTCCTCCTCATTCCCGTTGCTGGAACTGGAACTAGAACTGCTAGAGCTGGAGCTAGTCTTTGGGGCAGACTCATTTTTGATGGTGAAGTAGAACTGAGGAACGAAACCATTTTTCTTGTGAGGGGGGTGAAGAAGAGGAGGAGACGGGACCTCTTCCGGTGTCACACAACTGTGTCAAATAGAAAGAAAGGACAGGGAAATTGAAGACGGTTTGTTGAAAAAAGTGTAAGATTAAGATAATAAAAGCCATGACGTGACAAGACAAAGGCAAGCATAATTTCACAAAGCATTAAGAAAGTGAACACGGAAGGAAAAGCATGAAGAATGAGGGAAAGTTATCAAGTCAAAAGTTTTTGGATACTTTATACTTTCGTTAACTTTCCAGCAAGAAGTTTCTAACACAACAAAACAATGCATTCTCTCTTCCTCCTTCAGGTATGCCATGCCATTTTATGGTCTAAATATTTTCGTGTTGCATGTTTAGGATTTTCTCGTTTACTTTTTATTGCATATTGCAAAAAAAGTAGGAAGATAAGAGGAGTGGAGAAAAAGGTTTTTGTTTTGCCCGGTGGGCATGAATTTTAGCAATAATTTTAACTGACTCTTGTGAGGAAGAAGGAAAGCAACAAGGGTGAGAAGAAAGGGACCACTTCAGCAAAAAAAGGAAAGATGCGACGGTTAAAATATTTTTGCATCCTCGTCTACCTAAGTTTTAGTTGTGAGGATTCTGGAAGGTTAAGCTAACCTTGCCTTTACTTTTAGAAATATTAGAATGTTTAAGACTCAAAAAGACTTAATTAATCACCTCATTCTCAAACGTCTATGGAGGAATAATAGTACAATTTCATTTCAATTTGTCGGATGGAAATTAATAAGTGAGAATGTAGAAATGGAATGAATTTTTATTTAGGTGTGTGGAAGGCTGATGCAGATGCAACACGTTGGTCAGCTTCAGCTTGCTTTCTCCCCTCCTTTTGTCCTAATTGAGGATTCAGGAAGCATACCACAATCATCTTCTTCATCATCACATCAAACACTGCTATAAATACAGCACGAGACAAGGAAAAGGAACTTAAAAGCGAACCCAAAAATAAAATAGAAAATGAAACAAAAAAAGAGGCAGGAGGAGAGGAAGTTCAAGTTCTACAAGCTTTAATGATGTCCAGTCTAAAAAAAGGTCCACACACACATGCCCTTCGCCTTAACTGATTACCCAAGTCTCTTTTTTATTAATCTTCTTCTGCTGACTGACCAGACCAGGTAGACCAGCAGCAACATGTTTCCATTTCCATCTCATCTCAAATTCTAAATAACTTGATCCCTAATAATGTGAAAAAATGAGTGGGTGAGTGCGTGGCCTAATTTAAGATCTTTTGGAATGGACTACTGGACTCAACAAACTGACCTAATGCTCACTCTCTTTCTCAATAATTAATTTTTTAAAGTACAAAATGCATCCCTGCAGGAAACTTTTTCTCGAGGTAACACAAGACCCAATTTCCTACATTTTTATAAAATTTTAATGAATCCTATAAATCAGATTAAAAATAGAACAAGATCAAGTCCAGCTTTAAAAATGAGACTCTCTAGCTGACCGTCTGCTGCCTCCTTTTTATACAAGCAATATATTTTTATGAATTGAATGTGGAAAGAAGGGTTCATCTTTCATTTCATTTGTGGTTTTCACAATTTTATAATGAGGTTTCACTTTCAAATGGAGGAAATTAATGCTCCGTTTTCACCACATATCAAATCAAATCTGGATCGATTTTATTAGATACCTCGAGAAAACAATGCGGGTTTGGTATTTTATTTTCAAAACTTTTTTGATAAGTGAAAGAAGAGAATGCTATTTATTTTTATACCCCCGTAGGCTCAAAGGCTTCTGGAATTTATTTTATATGCCTCAACAATTTAACAGAGGTACATAATTGGTGTGTGCCAGGGGGAATATATGGATTCTCATCTTACGCAATTCAAAACTTAACGTGGCAGCACATTGTACATGTGACCTGCCCGAAGGAAAAGCATCTAATCATGACTTTGGTCACTAAAATTGGAACAGATCAGACACAAAAAATTGATTGAGCATCTGTGAACTTCTTCACTGGAAGTGAAAGTAGTATAATTGAGACATTTAATCGGTTTATCTTAATCTTTCTCTGGAGATAAAATCATCAAACTATAAACTTAATTTTGGAAAAACCTTCTCAACGGTCCAGCATTTTTTATGTAGAAAAGAAAGGTGAAATTGCAGCTGCTATCTAAGACAAATGAGAAACTGGGTACTTTGTATGGTAATTTTCTTCATCCATCAAAAATTTTCATTTCATTTCATTGCCGTGAACGATTGAACATATTATGTAACAACACTCTCTAAGAAAGCAAAAGTGTCAGGCCTATTTCTCACAAAGGCGAAGGCATGCCTGATCTCATCCGATATGGTCGGACAGAAGACATTCTCTATATAATAGCACTTTATTGTGCGGTTCACTAACCTACATAATATAAAAACTCATATAATAATAGCAGCAATACTTAACGACACGATGTTAACTAACTGTGTTTGTGTGTGTGTGCGAATAAAAAGTATATAAGTGAGCGGATTGGATAATAGTTCATGGTCGTTTCTTCTTTTTTTGTTTTATGTGTGTGAGAAGAGATTTGAGAGTTGCATCGCATCTAGCACATTATTAAGGGCACACTCAATTTATCATCATCAATGCTTAAAGCTGAGCAAAGGTTCTTCATTTCAAGCAACTTGACTTTATTAAAGTCCAATGACCAATGCCAAATCAAATCAACAACCTTGCCTTCATTCATTCATTCAATTCATCTGACTATGCTAATAAACTAAGCCACCACCACCGCAGGGGCACGGTGAGATTTGTCACCTACATCCACATCCAATACTACATACTACGTCGTCCTTCCAGACGCTTCACTTCATTGAAATGTGGTCAAGGACTAAAATTCCATTCGACTCGACATGCATGCATTTTTATAAGCTGGAGAAGTCGGCAGTACAGTAATAAGCTTGTAAAGTTGATGCGACATTAATGCACACTTATTGCACATGGATTTTAAAAAGACATGGATTTCTTACCGTTCTTTATCTGCCTTTGGAGAGGACTCTCCCACGACCTGGGTCTGGGCGTCGGGGGAAAGGCTGGACGAGGACTCTGAAGTCCCGATTGACTCCCCATCTGAAGAACACCTCGAGTCGACCTTTCTCCTCTTCAACTTCAGGTCCTGGAACAGACTCATTCCATTGTGTAATACTCCTGGAAAGAAAACAAAATAATGTCGACATTAGCATCAAAAAATAAACTTCAACTTGTTCTGATTTTTTAAAAGAGATTTATGATTTTTTAGGCATTTTTATGACGATCGTAGCTAAGTTAAGTTTGGAGCAAAGATAAAAATGGGTGAGAAAATGAGATGATGAGATTGGGTTTGGTTTAGCTTTAGGTTTGTCAGTGGAAGTTGCTGACCCACTTTTCTCCTGCCTGACTGAATGAGGCATGGATAAAGACCCGTTAATAGCACCATTTATCCATCATCATCCACACAGCCATGCAAACAATGAGAGGTGCATTTAGAATGTATGCATGGGAACTCTCTTCATTTCATATCCACCTCTCTGGATTTAGTTTAGACTTGATTGATGACTTACTAAACCACACGCCCCCACACCTTCAACTTTCAACTTGAATTTGACAAAAAATAAAATAAAACAAAGTGCTAAAAATTGAGTTTGTGACATTTCATTTCGGATCGGAATTTAGTTTTTAGTAGAATTATTATACGACTGTCCTACTTCTTCGTACTTTTTTTTATGACCACTCAATAATTGACGTGATAATCTCTCTCTCTCTCTCACTCCAACAACAATAATGACTTTTTCCATCGAGAGCTCCAGCGATGTAAAAAGCATTATATTATTATGCTACCTGTTGCCATGATTGTGACTGTGACAATGGAGAGATGATGATGATGATGATGATGGAGAGAGTAACGGGATTTTATTTAGCTCAAGCGGACTAGGACAATGCCGTTGTTGAATCGAATCTGAATCTGACTGAATGAATCCCTTGATAATGTTAGTACATAATAATAATAACGATCTGGAAAAAAAGGTCCGAACCGAAACCGTAATAAAAAACGTCAACACAAAGAATAAAGAGGGACACAACAATGGACCCTCTACTCTAACTGTGCATGCAATGAATAGAGTCATCTATTTAAAAAAATATGTCCAGTTGTCATTCAGCAAATATAAATATGGCATTGCATTTTGTAAAAAAATGGACGTTTTTGTTAAACAGGCGTCGGTCTGTTACTTTACTTAGTTAAATATAATTTGGCACAGAGTTCAATGTTTGTTTTCATAGCGTGAATGATGGGGAAAAAGGCGAGGAAGTTTAGTTTGGAAATGAAATGATGAATTCTCCCAGACTTTGACCTGTATGAAATGTACGTACCATGTTGCAAATAATGTATAAAGTTATAATATGCGGTATGTTTGTTGTTTATGGAGAGAGAGATGGAGTTTAGTTTATGGAAATAGACGCAAAACGGTTTTTATAGGCTTAGATTAACCCACATCAAACTTGTAACTTTTAGCATAGAGCGATCGAATCGAGGAAGTAAACACTCACGCAACTCTCTGACTCTCTCTCTCGTAATGTCAAGAACCTTAAACCAGGGCTTTTTGCACTTAAAATCGCTTCCATTCACTTCCTACATTTCATTTATTCGCCAGCCACACCGCGTCCTGGATGCACGTATAAAAACCGTTCAAATTAAATTAACGTCGTCGTCTCTCAATTATGCCTAATCATCAATTGCAAGACAAGCCATTGGCCCCTATACGTTGTTATGTTTGATGTAAGTCACATTGCATTGTTTCCAATTAAATGTTGCATGCATACATAATATTGAATGGACCAGGATTCTTAGAAGCTAGACGATTGTTTAATTAAGGGCAAGGTACATAACATAGGGTGCACCTTTTCGGAGAAAAGATGTCGATTAAAAATTAATTCATAATTGACTGAATTATATGTATGCATTTTTTTATAGAACTGAAGTTCATTTGAAATTAGAAACGTCATCCGTAAATGCTATTGGCAATTTGGCAAATGACTCAGAGTTTGACGATACGATGTCTCATCTCCAACTCTCAAGTCAGCGACTTTTACTTTTTTTAAACTTAAGACGGTTTAATGAATTCAAGTACCAAATTATTGGCATTCTCTTCTCTAAAGATAAAATCATTTACAAAAAAAGAAGTCTCACCTCCATTCTCATTCCGCTGCAGGAGCATGGGCAACTTTTTACTCGTATTGCATGGCATTGGAAGTGTAAGAATAGATCCTTTCTCCATAATAATAGGAATAATAATTGACGTGGGTGAGTTAACTACACCACGATACGATGGTAGACATGGAGAACTTAAAAATTTATGGCAAATTCTTTCCCTTTTCTTCTTCTCTGAATTTCAGTTGTTTGTTGTTGGCACCTGGCCCCTTATGAAATTAATGGCACACCACAACCGAAACCGACCAAAAAAGAGATAGAGGAACTCAGGTAGATCTGTATTCTTGGACCCCAATATTTTTGTTGATGGGTTTTTATTTATATCACTTTTTCGTCCTTAACTTTAACAAAGTCATCATCATCCTTGCTTTCTTTAAGAGTCCAATAATCAGTCAGTCAGTCTTTATTTCCCCGGACGGATTAATTTTTGATTAAATTTCGGGATCATGACTTTCACTATCCAAATTCAGGTAGAACAGGTTTTTCCAAAAACCAGAGGACACTTTTTCAAAGTCTTAATAAGAGGCAAGGTGAGATTTTATTTCACTTGAAGAAGAAGTCTCACATTCTCACTGTATAAACTTCAAAAGTAATATCCTTCCTACCCTTCACCATCCCAATGAATGAGAAGGAGTTAAAAAGAGAAGAAGTTTCACTCTCACTCTAACTAAAGGGACTGAGACTTTTTTAAAAAAAGTGTCACAACCCGGAAGGAAGTGAACTTAAAACTTAAGTGTCCCCTATTGTGTATTCTTATGTCATTTACTTTTTTGATAAATTCAAATTCTCTCTCTCTTTAGAAAGTTTCCTGGAATTGTCTTAAAGTGATTGTCGTCACTTTTTTAAAAACTTTTAATTAATTTTTGAAGGGAGAGTTGATAATAATACTTTTTGAATAAAACCCCGGAAGTGTTTATATATGTACTTAGGTAGATGTATAGGCAGGTATAATGAAGATGGTACGTACGTTATATAAAACAGCGCAGTTAAACTTGCAATTTGAAATCAATTTGCCTTTGCCTTGGCAGTGCACTAGCTAGCCTACCTGAAGTTAGAGAGAGGTAAAGTGACACATCCGAACATTTCGAATGCTTGCAAGCTAATGGCATGCCATCAAAAGTAAGGCGAGAGTCAGCCAACTCAATTCTGTGCTCCACAATTGAGACTACACACGTTAAGGCTTCCAATGCAGCCGTATGCAATCCTCCCGAATCCCTCCAATGCTAAAGCTAAATGCTTAAAAAAAGCTTCATATTGCTTGTGCAATGTAGAGACGTAATAATAATACGTAATGTTGTTGAATGCCGAGTTCACTCACTCTCTGCTTTTTTAGTTTGGTTAGGTTAGGAAGCGCAAGGCAGAATTCTTCTTTGTTTTGCACATACTTTCAACTCTTAAGAAGATGAATACACACACAAAAAAGTTGCGTAGTTGTAGATGTAGATACTATAGTACGTACATGGCGTACGCTAAAATATTATTATGCCATGCCATTCAAATTCAAATTGCACAGAGAAGAGACTCTTACAAAAATTATCAATATATGCTCTTCTTCTTGCTTACACATACACACACATCTTCTTGCCATTGTCATGTCGTGTCACTTTTACTTTTATCCATTAACAACATGAAACACCAACACTTTTAAAGAGAGACATGTCCATAGCTCTTGAGTGGGTGACTTTAGTAATTATAATTATAATTAATACTTTTAAAGTGCCTTGTCACTTGGAGGGATAGCATGTAAAGTTATTATTTTAAGGGCCGCAAGAAGAAGAAGGGGATAATGGCAAAAAGAGTACTCAGCTTACAAGATTTAGAAAGTGGGTTAAAAAAGGGACACACACTTTTGCTTCTATGTATACCGCAGAAGAGATGAGACTTGGTTTTATTATTTAAGAAGAGACAAGGAACATTTTTATTACGTAACCAAAAACAGGAAAAAGGCTATAAGAAAGAAGAGATGATGTTGTTCTGCATGATAGAAATTGCATTGCATCCTCAATTGCTTTAGCAAAAAAAAGTTGCACTGCAGGATCATCTCCTCACCTCACTTCTTCTCATGAGCCATTATCATCATCTATGATATAACAGTCATTAAAAACAAGATTCACTTCTTCTTCTTCTTAATCTAAGCCAGACAAACTGCATCGCAATTCTGCAATAATATAAAAATGCAAAAGATGGTAGGCCTCCTTAATTTTGGGTTACGAAGGCAAGACAGTTTTAAGAAATTGAGAATGATTCACCTTCCTCACACATCTGAAATGAAATGTTTCGAAGTTTTATTCATCATCAAGTCAAAAGGTATATAGGTCATGATGTCATGTGGCATTCAGGGAGGAAATATGTAAATTTATTTTATAACAAGCAACAAACATCATCAAGAAGCCGGAGGTTGGACTGGACTTTTGATGATGATGATGATGATACTTGTCTTAATGAGAGACTTTGAGAACGTGTTACGTTGCCTTGGCAGAAGGATGAAGGTCTAAGTCTTAAGTCTACCTATCTATCACCTGGTCTCCCTTCCCTCCTGCCGGCCGACTACTACTGACCTACTAATCCAATCCAGTCCACCACCTACAATTCAAGATGCGAGATGTAACGTCCGGCTTCCAAACAATCATGTTACACACACATGAGATGAATCACACGTGAAGAATAAATTACAGTTAGAATAAGAGAAGAGTGCACTTGAATTGTGATGATGAAGCGGATGGACACTCAATTCAAAGGAAAGGCTAAGGGGCCTTGGTCCATTTCCAAGGTCCAGAGAGTAGTATCTTCTACTCTAGAACTTCATAAGAGGATCCTCGTGTGGCCCAATTTCATTTATAACTTCCTTCTCAATGACAAAGAAAGTGGACGGAGGCACTGCCCTCAGTCAGCCTTGCTCCTCATTTCATTTCATGGAAAAGAATAAGGGCTTTTCCTTTTTCTTGGAATTTACAAATGAGGAGTCTAAATTAGGTGACGAATGAAGAACGGTGTACATGCCCTGTGTCAAGGACTCCAGAATAACTGTATCATGTATCAGACAGGATCACTAGCTTCAAGCGTGGAAGAGTCTTCTTCCAGACGGAATGTCAAATCAAATGTAGGTCGTTCTCTCAATTCAAGTCCAATACTAAAGTCCTTAAGAAAGGCCCAATGCCCAATGCCAAAGTTTATTTTTATACCCGGCTTTTACTTTTACTTGGAATTCATCCATCTATGACTCAAAGAACAGGTGAAAAGGAGGAAGTAAGTAGTAAATGTCCATAAAAAAAGGACCAAATCTTGGGTAAAGTGAGACTAGGCTTTTCATTTCGTGCATCAGGTTGATTAGTGTCTAAGGGATTTTTTAAATTAGACATAGCACATCACAATGATGCTTGGCTTTGACACTTCCGCCTGCCTATAAATAAATAAAAAATATACACTCCTGAGAGAAGAGAGTCCCTTTTTACTTTATTCAATTCGTTCGTGTCACAAGTGAATGGCTCTCAGTGCGTGGCATATTATTATTACAGAGATATTGTATTCTGCATGCTCATCAACTCATTCACCTAGAACAAACCAAAAAACTTTCTAAAATTCCATCCCCATCATCCATCCATCCCTCCCACCATTTCCATAATAATAATAATAGTTCAAAGTTAAGTTAAGATCTGTGAGCCAAATTGGGAAGGGATTCAGAGATGAGAGATGAAAAGGATAAGTTTAGGGAAGTAGCCTTTTAACAATTTTTATACACGACTTGGTACAGTTTTTTTAGTTAGTGTGAATGAACTGCAGTTGTTGTTATGCCATGACATGACAGTCACCACCATCCATTATTATTATTTCATAAGGGAACTTAGATGATGAGGTTCCCTTCCCTTTATCCAACGTTAACTAGTGCATGGATGTGCGCAGTCATTGCCCTCTTAAAGAAGTGCTGCTTCCCTTCCCATCATCAAATCAAACAAAAAACTATTACCAAGTAAAGTAAAGTAAAGGGCGAGGTGGAGATAAGGAAAGGAAGTAAAGTAAAGTGCTGCAGCAAATTAATGATACAATTTACCTTTGCAAAAAAAAATTCAGTAACAACGAACAAATTGCGATAAGTAATGTAATAACAAGTCAAGTCAACTGTCCCATGATGATGCCCATCATCGTCGTTATTATTAGAAAAGAGAGAAGTGAAAGTGAGGAACTATTATGACTGTGAGCCTGGCAACAACATGGCCCTTTTGTCAGTCAAAGGAATAATGAAATGAAGGAACAAAAAGCCCTGAACAATGCAGGTATTGTTGTAGCCATTTGCGGAACTATACTATGCCATAACTTTTTAGTTAATTGGTAACTTTTTTTTAGAAATTTTTAAAACTGGAGTTAAACAGGACACACCCATAGTTTCTTTCCATCAAATTTGATTAATGAGGAAAACATCATCAAAACGATGACAACAATTCCAATTCTCTTCTGCCTGTTTGTAAACTTTTTTGAGATTCATAAACAAATTCAAATTATAAAATCTCTTCCTGGTTCGTTATCCGCGTACACCTACCCTCGCCACGAGCAAGAGCAAATCAAGAATCCGAGCCTAAAACACACGCCATTATAGATTGAAGTAACTGTGGGACAAATCATGATGACGATAGTAGTAATAATATAATCCCTTTCCCTTTCTAAGCTTAATCTAAATCTCAGTCAGTCAGTCAGTCACTGGGTTTTTAAAAGTCACTCAACCATCGTCACGAAAAGAAGTGTGTGAGTTGTTGAGTTTTGCGAGTTCATTGCCTTCTTCGTGTCCTCCCACAAGAACACAACAATGGGAATTACGCAATCCATTATCCTACACACTCACTCACTATGTTGAGGAGGTGAGGTAAGGCAGGCCATTGTTAAAAGAGTCCCCACGAGCAAAGTACTAGTCTATAAAGTAATCAAGGAAGGCAAGTAGACATACAGAGAAGAGAAACTTTCATTTCTTATATTCGTATCGTTCGTACCCATTGTTACACTATTATGGCACAGACAGTGGTGCGGTTAAATATGACATGATGAGTGGCACTGATTGTGTTTTATGTTTTATATATGTACGGATGATGGGATTTCCCTTTCATTTCAAGCCTTATAAACCTGAGTCTAAAACCCTTCGTGACAATCATGAAATAAAACACGAGATTTTTTATGACGTTATTACGTTCATTTCATCGTAGTAAGGGAGGAATATTAATGAGGCATGAATGAATGAATAATATCTAATAAAACCTAACCTAATCACTTACATTGTTATGCATTATTATGTATGATATGATCCTTTGCTCTTGGTCTTGGATTGGGAGGATATGAATGTATATCGCATTTGTGCATTGTTGTCAGCTGAATATGCATTATTTCTTATAGATATTAATACGGACTTTTTTATGGGAGGGGGGAAAGGTGAGTGACTTGTAATGAACCTGTTAAGTGCAGGAGGGAGGTTAAATGTTGCAAAAATATATTATTGATACTTAGATCAGATATACAACACTTATTATGATTATTGCGACATGACAAAGTGCGTGGCTTGGCATGGCTTCTTTCCTTTCTGGTGCATGAATGAAAATGAATGAATTTTTCTGTTTGGAAATTTGAGCTAGAGTAATGTTTCCCGTACTCACGTTAAGCACACCTTTGTCAAGTTGTGATTACGCAATTCATTTTCAATACTTTTTTAAAGCAAAAAGAGAAAGTGACTCCTGCTTCATTTTTTATGGTTGTGTTGTATTATAATACTAATGACGAGTCAAGCGGGGGATGCGGTATTAAATCCAATGAATGGGAAGTGAACTATTATGAAGCGTCTTATGTCTTCTCGACCATCATCATTCTTTTGGCATAATTACTGTGAGCTTGGCATCCCCATAACGAATTAAATTAGGGTGATCTATGATGCTATTCATTCCCACGTGGCATAGCATAGCTACCTTGCCAGTTTAGTTAATTACTTTCTGTGGTCTGACATAAGATAGCAGAGAATCGACGAACTTCCCGGTTGTCAAAAAGGATGCATACAAAAAAATAAAACTTCCCAAAAATGGCACATTTATTTAATTCGTCACACGACAAAGCATTGCATTCGCAGAGAGAAACTTTCTCTTTTTTACCAAATCCCATTTAATGACACTTGAAAGGTACTCATGTCCTGCTGACGCTGCAGCGTTGTTAAAAGGGCTTTGCTTTATGCTTTTTTAGCAGGAAGTTCATCGCCAGATAGATAAGTACAATGGTAATGAATGCAATCTTCTGCTTTGTTTCCTCCTCTTTTGTGAGGTTAGTCGTTGACGTTGTTATGTATATCATTACTAAAAAGTCATTCACTTCCAATAATCGCCCTTTATACCGAAACGATAACGATGAACGAAGCCTTCCTCTTCTTCTTCTTAATGTGCCAAAGGGTATGTGCTTTTATGCTTCGACTTTTGTTGTTAGATAATCTACATTTTTTTCTTTCTTCCTCTTTTAAATTGTGTAGACGATTGAATAATAGTTAATGCAGACAAGTTGAGAAAAAAAACGATGTCTTTGAAGGGACATAAGGTACTAATATAATTGGCAACGCATCCTGTTAAATAATATAGCAATCATCATCATCACCAAAGGAAGGAAACCTGTTTTCTTTTTTTTCAAATTTATTATGTTTGGTCTTCACGAGTCGACAGTCGACCTTTAAGGAAAGCAAAAATCCTTCAACTTCCTCAAAGCAGTAATGTATAATGTGCTCTTTAAAATATTGCATGAGGTGGTGTTCTTGGTGGTGGTCAACAAACTTGTTTGTCTTGCTTTATTCTACTTAATATTACGTAATGGCAAACGCCTTCATTATTATCTAAAAGTGTGGGCGAGAAGACACGTAACGTAGACACTTAAGGACTATCATACGTTCCTTCGATATTCGACCTTCCTGATCCTTCCGAACGGTTTTAGAGCAAGACAAGTATGAGATGGATATGAGATAAGATTCGACAAGCTAAGCTGGGCTTTTAAACTTTGGAGACAACTATAAATCTTTAACCTGGTCATTCACCTCTTTAGGTTAGGTTGTTGACCAAAATTGTGTATATAGGAACTGACACTAGTTACCCACTGACTGACTGACTGAAGTATTTTAATGACCGTAATGCTCTTAACAACAACAAAAACGTTATCAGGATGTATATCATTGTTTCATGTCATGACTGAGTGAATCCAAAAATCCAAATGAAACAAAAAGTGCTTGGCTTGGCTTGGCTTCATGCACAAAAAACAATGTGCCAGTGATTTATAATAGTGCAGATAATAACATGCCTTCCATTTCTTTTAGCCGGCCATCATCACATCACATCACAATAAGGAAGTGTAGTATATGGTCATTTTTTATTGTTAACAATCAAGAACGCAAAGGCGGTGGGAAATATCAAATATCTCTATGATAAGTAGTAAAGTACAGTGTACTTCCTGTTCTTGTAAAAAGACAAGAACAAGACCACGAATTTAGAATTTAAAATTCACATAAAATAATGCAACAAATTCCTTTAGTGTGTGGCCTTCCTGCACCATCCCTACCCTATCGTGAAGTCATCAAAGTCCCACATATATTCAATATTAATAATAGTGTGTACCATACCTACAACTTGTTAAGAGTTCCTTGCCCTCACACCACGATGTTCTCATCTGACATTTGACATTGTGGTTAATAACTCTTCCGACCTGTTCCTAATGCATTGATTGTGGACTATAATAACAATGCATCAAAAAAATCAATTAACATCTAACCCACATGCAAACCATTTCCTGCTTATTCTTTCGGTTTGAAGTTGAATGAGAAATGAATTGAATGGTCATTTAGTAGTGTTTGTATAAGAACAACTTCCGATATATAAAAAATATATGATCCTACTTTAATACTTGTACGCAAATCAAATGTGTGTGGGTATCATGTATGAAAATGTGTATTTGCCTCTGTCTGATTTGATTAATAACCCAAACAACTCAGTAAATTACACAATTATCAAGTTCAATGGTTGATATTGGCATTTATAAGGCACAAGTTTATATTAAGTAAGTAAT
>JAQIWU010001004.1:0-19495 GCA_034696445.1 Isotomiella minor | reverse complement strand
CTCTTCCGATCTCTCGTACCAAACAGATAATATGATATGATACAAAAAAAATAATACATTGTGTGAATGGGAAAGGTGGCTTCATCATGAACGTTGTTTTTTTTACATGGGGGTGTCCTGGACGGTCATCCCTATCTCAGGGTCACCCGGGCAACAAACCCTTTGGTATCCCCTCACCTTCCTATAGTTCCTACCCTGAAGAAGGGGGATGAGGAGGATGCACGTCGTCCATGTGACGACCACCATGCCGTTTTTTTTACGAGAGATGATGATTATTATTATTGTCCTCACATTTATTAATCCACTCCAAGCAATCAATTGATGCATGTGATAAATACAAAGGACAAGGCATTCAGCCATGCATTGTCCATGTGTCCCCCTTGCGCAATAATGATCTTGTCCATCGACAAGTTAATCAATTAGAAGACCCAAAACATGCAGATAATTTGATGATATGGGGACCGGCTTTGTGCTTTCGCCGGTAATATCCCGGTAACATAGAATTGCATTGATTAGTTTATAGTGTTTATGTATCATTTACAATAGCTTGGAAATTGGAAAAGGACATTAAAAAGCTTTGTTGATGTTGGTTGATGGGATGGGAGGAGGATGGAGCAGTGGTTTTTGGGAGTGTCGTCGTCGGGGCGAGACGAGACAGTGGGGATTTGAGCTCTTGCGCCCCCTCAGGGAAAAGAGAGGCGAGTAAAGATTTTCCCATCATCCCCATCCTCTCTCCCGACGTGTGCAATGTTCAATGGGAGAGTGTTTTTGATGTTAAACCGACACACATCTGAAAGGCTGCTGTGAGTGAGAAGTGGTGACATGAATGAAATGTGTAGTGTTGGTATAAAAGTGGCTGTGTGCTGTGTGAGAGAGAGGACGGAAGTTGCAGACAGACAAATAATTCAAATACACTGTTGTATTCCTGTCGTCTTTTTACTAACTCACCAGCAGTGATAAAAACCCACCCACCACAACAACGACGACGACGACCAGAGAGAGAGAGAGAGCCTGATAAAAAAAAACTAAATAATAAAAGCAATAAAACCAAGCAAGCAGCAAGCAGCACTCCTCTCTTCCTCAAATATTTAACTTGATTGATACGTATTCAAATTCTGCATATTGAATATTCACCAACACAACACACTCGACTGTTTTTTGTGTGGATGTGTGTGTGTGTGTGATGGAGTGACTCAGACTCCTTGGTTTTTGTGGTAGAGGCAATTATTGACACTTTTACAAGTAGTTTTATTTAAGTTGTAGTTTTTTGAATTAAAAGTAGAGAGTAGCCTTCGGTTCGGACTTGAAAGTACAGGGAGAAGGAGGGCGATGAGGGAGTACAAGATTGTGGTTTTGGGGAGCGGAGGTGTGGGCAAGTCCGCCCTCACGGTCCAGTTTGTTCAAGGGATATTCGTGGAAAAGTATGACCCTACGATTGAGGACAGTTATAGAAAGCAAGTCGAGGTGGATGGACAGCAGTGTATGTTGGAGATCCTTGACACTGCCGGAACAGTACGTTGCACTTTTGGACACTTGAGTGTTTCTATGGGATTTCAATATTTGACATTCTTTCTTTTTTGTAGGAGCAATTCACTGCCATGCGGGACCTGTATATGAAAAATGGCCAGGGTTTTGTCTTAGTTTATTCAATAACTGCCCAGTCCACGTTTAATGACCTTCAAGACCTAAGGGAGCAAATTTTAAGAGTCAAGGTATGTCTTAATGCAATGTCTTAAAAGTGTGGAAATGAAATGATTCATGGTTCTTTTTTTGTAGGACACGGAAAATGTCCCAATGGTATTAGTAGGTAATAAATGCGATTTGGAAGATGAACGGGTGGTGGGAAAGGATCAAGGGTCCACACTAGCTCATCAGTTTGGATGTACATTCTTGGAGACATCGGCGAAAGCTAAAATCAACGTTAATGATGTAATTTCTTCCCTCCTATTTTTACTCATGCATAAAAGTCGTTTCTAACTTGTTTTTTGTTGTCTTGCAGATATTTTATGACTTAGTCCAACAAATTAACAAGATATCTCCAGCGACGAAGCAGAAAAAACCAAAGGGAAGTAAATGTACTCTTCTGTAATTCCTAGTCCAAATCGTAAAGAGACAAATACCAATGTTCTTGAACCATTTTGCGTCAACACCAATCCAATGAATTTACCTAAGGAAATTATACGGAAGAAATTTGAATATTTGACTTGATCAATCCTTCCTCGCTTACTTTTCCACATCTACAACTTAAGTACCCATCATTTTACTACAACCTCTGCATAAAATTGTAAGACTTTTTCCAACTAAAAACCAAACATCACTACTGTTTCTAATCCTGCTACTCAACTCAACTTTTCTTCTATGGCCCCAAGCTGATCGATTCGACTTTATATCTTTGGTGTTTTTTTATTATTTTGAAACCAAGTATAACGTTATTATTAGTATCATTATTATATGCTGTTCGTTCACATATTATTTATTTATTTACCTACATTTACAAGTCGAACCCTTCCAAGCTGACATCATCAGGCTGAAATTATTATTGATGGGAGCCGTATGAAATTGTTTTGGAAACAAAAGTATATTACCTATATTCCATTGCGTCTACCTAAGGAAATTATATGACGAAGATTTTATATTGTTACATTACACATACTGAACTGAGTTTATTATTGTAGTAAGTTTAAAGTTAAGTCCCACATTGACTACCGTGAATATCAAATCAATTATCGCCGGAAGTCTTCGAGTCTCCCCCAACCCACAAAAATCCTCTCGCTTAGCTCATTTTACTCCTCTATTGTCAGCATCACATCAGTTTTATACGATGATATGATATAAGCTACCTTAAGGGGTGTGATAAAAATGTATTCCTTGAACTTTTTCTTGATACAAAGTGTACTAGCATTATTATTATTATTATTATCCTAGTTTATGAACAGGAAAGTTATTTCTGGAGGCTGAAATCAAATGTTATTATCATTATCCTTATTACGCTCTTTTAAGTGGATACATACGGGGATTTGTTGTTGGACAATTCAAATGTTTCTGTGAAAGGAAGTTTGTATTTTTAGTTTGTATGCCAACCAACGTAAACTGAGCTAGACTATCATAATAAGATGTGTTATGCAGGTATCCATAAATAATCCATACGTAAGTAAGCTTAAGGACAACAACAATAAATGGTATTCCAGTACAATCAAACAAACTCAATGTGAAAGTATAATGTGAGCAATTATTGATTTAATTACGGGTGTGTTGTAAAAGAGGGTTGATTGATGGTCGTCGTAGGATGGGTTACATTCGTCATCTTCATTGAAGCACTTGTTGGTTTTGCGCAGGTACACACGCAGTCGCATTTGGCACCCCCTTTTTCAGTCTGATAGGTCTCTGTTGTGGGCCCTCCAGCTCTTGGAGTCGGTGCGAGTTGGGATCTTCCTTGCCGACGAAAGTCCATGGTTTGGGTTTGATTTCCCTATGAACGTTACACAAACTGCAGGAAATCTCATGATTGAATAGCGTTGTCTTACCTCAACCATACTAGACTGCTTCGTTTCTGCATGAATATTTCTTCCTGCGTAAGTCGGTCTATCCCCTCGTACCACCGTGTTGACATTTGGATTTGTAGCATTCATTGTCGAATTTTCATAAGAATGTGCCATCGTTCCCATCATCCTCATCGTTGGTGCTTTCTCCAGCATGTCGGGTGCGGTGAGGTCTCCACTTAGGGGGCCTGTTAAGCAGGGATTTAAGGCAACTGCCCTCCCTTTCAGAGCAGTGATGTTGGCCATGACCCCTAGGATTGCAAAGTCAATAACCACGTACTCGCCCTGCTTTGGAGCAGTGACTTCCATTATGAACTATTTGACGTTTTGTAAATGTATAGATACAATTGTTGGACTTGGATAGAGTGCTGCTTGTTTGTTACCTTATTTCGCAATCTCAAATTGAACACAGCGTCACACCATGCTGTCCCATTCGACCAGAATCTCGCCAATTCCTTGTCACCCCTATCTTTAAAAACCACTGCTACGGAAGGGTGAGACATAAAATTAATCCAAACTTGCTGGAAGAGGAGGTGGCGCAACTCGTTGGTTATATTCCATTGATTTTGCACCATTGGGTCGGGGTCGTGCTTCATTATCCATAACCCGGCCCTTTCTTTGGCTTCCTCTTCTTGAGGTGACGAAGAGGAGATGCCGGGAAACCTGCTTGTCAAGTTCTTAAACTCTTCGCTCGATGAAGAATTGACGTATACAAAATTTCCATGAAATTTCCAACCTCGAGTCTGTTTGTATGTGTCAAGAACTATGTCAAAGCATTTGGACAATGATATGAATGTTATAAAGACGACGAAGAGGACAAATCTATCAATGGTCCTCATCATTTAATAAAAAGATTATGCAGCTTCAGCAGGAAGAAGCAGAAATGTACTGAGAGCTCCAGAACTTGTTACACCATAGGAGCATAATGTCATATCGATGAAGAGATGATAAGCACCGAGTACTTAATTAAATGCCTCGCTTGATTGGAAACGCCATAAAATATGATCTTTTGTACCTTTCTCGCAAGATGCAATGACACTTAGTGCATCATGTTATGGCAACTCGAACGTCAAATGGAGAATCTACATTTTAACCTTATGTAAAAGTCTTAATGAAAGATTGTGCAGTGACAATGATGATAAGACACTTTTTATTGTGCTCATAGGTCACTCGTAAAAACTCAATTTATTACTGCACTGCACATCAATTACTTCTGAGATCAAATCGTAATTACGTCCACTTAGGTACATTCCATACACTTCATGGGGCACGACGAGATACCGAGATGGTTGTATAACAAATAGTTGACCCGTATCTGATCCTAAAGAGGTTTAATACTCTTCTTCGAATGCGTCAGAGTAGTGCTCTTGGTGAACTTCGTCATTGTCCTTGTCTGAAGAAGCAGTTGCCGTGGGGGTGCGGGAGTGTGAAGAAGATGCCCTCTCCTCTGTCTCAAAAACTCCATCATCGTTCAATTCGTCTTGATGCTCTTCACCACTGCCAGTCTCACTCTCCCCCTTTTTACTCTTCTTCTTCTTTGCCTTTTCAGACAATGCATTCAACTTCATTTCTAAGATTAGACGATGCATGTTGGACTTTCTCTGCATTTCTACGATGGCTTGTGTGTATGTGGTTTTCATCATTTCTCGTTGCCCCTTGGCTAATTTGCTCTTTTCCAAAAGAGCCTCGTTACTCATTTCCAGCACTTGATTGTGTCTTTCAAAAGTCTTTAATTGTTTACTGCGAACGTCAAGTCGTCTTTTTACTTGATGTGCGCTTTTTCTATCCTCTTGAATTTTCCTAGCCGCCTCCACCTTTTCTTTGACAAGCTCTTCTTCAAGTGCTTTATACTCTTTGCGTTCTTTTTGTAAGAGGTCCTCAAGCTCTTTTTCTTTTCTTCGTAGGCTGAAAATTTCCTCTTGGAGAGCAGAAATGACTGCAAAGTTATTAGCAGTAATTTCGTTGAAGTAGGTTTTCATTTGCTTTATTTGTTCCTCATGGAGTTGAATCAAGTTATTTATCTGCGTAGACTTTTCTGTATTTGTCCGCTGTATTTCCACCGTCTCCATAACTCTGCTAACTTCTTCTCTTTCGTGTAAGAGTCTTTCAAACGTTGCTTCAATGCGTTGAACTTCAATGCAAAATTGAGACCTTAGATTTGACACCTGTTTGGCGTTATCCAGTTGCAAATTCCTCGCCAAAGTTTGAATGGACGTTTGTGCTTGAAAAATGTCTTTATCTTTCTTCTCGATTGTTTCTTTCAATGATTTTTGAATGGTGAAGGTTGATTCCTCCAACGACCTCATGTGTTTTAAACCATGCAGTCGTACTTGAGCAACACATTTAGACTGCTCGGTCATGAGATATCGAAGCTTTTGCTTGTACGCATACATTTCCTTTTCCCTGTCACGATCGTTCTGAAGTCAATGTAATTTTATAATGAGCCTTACTTGTCAACTGATATCATGTCTTACATCATCCATTCGAACAATTGACAATCGGGTCTCTGCCTTCGCAGCAGCGAGTTGCTCAACAGTTATGTCCCACAATGCATACAACTTTTCACGCTCGAGTATGAAAAAATTTCTTTCTTCTCGTTCTCTGTCCAATTCCATCTGAAAGCAGTAAACCGTTTGGCTAACTTCAATCTCGAATGTACTTCAATTAACGACTGTTTTACCTGCATCCGTTTGACGTGCCCCATAAGCTGTTCACGAGTCATTTCGTTTGTGGCCACGCCATCGATAATTTTAGACCCCTTCTTACCTCCTTTCTTTTTCGGCATTTTCACCTGTTTTTAAAGAAAACGATTCATAGTCCTTAATAATTTATTACCACTGCATATTATTGAACTGAATTTATTGCAATTTCATGTATACCGGTTTACGTTTGTGACCACGTTACAAATTACAACCTCACTTGAATCCTGGAGAAAGTCACGTACTAAAGGTAAGCAGTCCACCCGATCATGCAGGACTTATGGAGCAAAAATATGGGTAGTAAGTAACGTTATCTTTTGTTGTCAACTTGGTCAAAGTAGACATACGTTTGATCGATGCAAGTGACGTCGATTTTAATATTAGCTTTTTCATGCATGCTGTTCGTCGGTTCCCCTGGTTTTCCATGGCACCAGCAACATAAACAGAGGAGAAAGAGGATTGGGTTAATATTTGCTTCGAGCGTTAATTCATATGAGCGATGACAGGAGGGTTTATTCCGAGGCAAGAGTTCTTTATTCAGCATCATTTGATGGATTCAAGGTTCATAAACAGCTTCTTTGCATTACTTTCTCTTAAATCTGGACGAGAGATAAAGCACGCTGAGTTGATTCGGGGTGAAAAGATAGCATTTGTTAGACGAAGTCAATCTCAGTGAACACAATTTACTCAAGCCTTTAGATAAATATTGTTAGAGAACTTCATTTCGTACCTGTCTTATCGTATAATGTAAAAAGATATTGACGACAATGCTGTGTAATAACTTTGGCTGTCGCGTCATGTAGCGAAATAAAATGATAATTTATGGAGACCGGAGTCGCAGTCATGCTTCCATAGTCAACATCGTGCCCCAATTTTTAGAATTGGCAACATTACATCTCCATTCTACATGGTTTTCTAGCTCAATCCACAAGGACAAAACGAGCTCATTGTCTTTTTCTTTCACTGTGCCCGTATCCACTCGTAACAATCGTGGAAGTTGAGGAAAGCGACGAGCAAATACAAATAATTGAGAACTTGCGAATTCCGTCCACGTCGCTCCAAGTCGGGTCGGAACTTCATTCTCGGATTCTCCAACCAAAGACTTCATAACAATTGGATCCATAGTTGCTATGTACGTACGTGCCTATGTATCAATACACACCATCTCTCACAAAACATTGCGCAATAAACCGGTAACCCAACGCCATCAAAGTGTCTATGGGTAAACCGGAAACGCTTTCCGCATCAATGTCAGATAGGTAAGATAAAGATATCCCTGCAACTGAAATGTGATGCTATGTTGTAAGAAAATGCCATTGTCCCGACACAGTGGAGAAAGTTTATCATCATCGGGGTATGCTGAAACAACACAGCAAACAAGGTAGCAGGTCAAAGCAGAACATTGTGAGTGGGTGATCCGACAGGACAGAGAGGAAGGGTATGAGAGAGGAGAAAGCATTGGGAAGAGGAAATTATAAAAGAAGTTGCAAACTCGAGGATCCCACAAAGTATGTAGCGTCGAGGGAGTGTGCTTGAGGAGAGAAAGTAAAAGTCGACTACATGGGCAAATCAGAGGAAAAGCAAGTTAGAAAAGCAACTATGTCATTGTGAAAATCCCATTCGCTTCCTTCTCCCTGGGTTTCCTATGCTTTCACCCTCCTTCTTTTCTTTGAGACTAGAGTGAAGCAGGTTTTCCCAGCTTCCAACCCAACATTACAATGTGTTGGAATGCAAGCCAAGTTGTTAAGATGTGCTTTCTCCCCACGGCTTTCTTCACGAACTATCACCAAACACAAGCATAACGTGTGCTGGTGTTGTTCGTAGTTAGAGAAAGGAGAGGAAGGCTGAGAAATCTGCAGTCACCTCTTCCCTCTACAATTGCATGCATACTTACTTTTATCCCTACTTCACTGTCATGATTTTAGTTTTGCACATTGTCACATAAAAATATGTGGGTGGTGCAGAGAGGAGCATCCTATTATCTTTAACTTGTCTTTTCTAAATTAAGCATCCACCTACTCAGATAAGTACGCATTTGAATACGGCACTTAACTAATCCTTCTTGCGTTAATGTGATGAATTTGTTTTGCAAAGAATTATTTCCACAATAACGATTTGTTTCTGTAGTCAACTCACTCTTTTAATATCGTCTTGTTTTACAAATATTCTCTCTCACCCACACTCTCTTACCACGTCACTTGTCAGGTTGATTTTCATATGGTTTGGGGGGAATGAAAAGGAAGCGTGTGATTAGACCTAACAAAGAAGTGCCTACCTAAGGATGGGGAAAACAGTCGTTCAAGTCAAAATTCATGTAAATAATCAAATTTTATGCTAGTTTTAAACCAAACCTAAATCGTTCTATTGATTTGGTAGGAGTATCTATTTTAGACAAAAGCCTTTTGCTCAAACCACTGAAACCAGTTCGTATTTTGGCTTTCTCCTTGCAACAAACTGCTGCGGAATGAATGAAGGAAGAAGGGTTGGGATGAGTCGAGTAGTTTTCTTTAAGTGCGGCTGAGCCTGAGCCTGAACGCGTGCATCAAAAAACTACACACCGAATGGAAAGGAGGCAAGCTTTCCTCTCTCTCCCCCTTTCATTCTTTTCTCTCTTTGCCAGTTGGAGCGGATTGGACCCTTTAAGTGAAGTTAAGTCAAAGTCAAAGTTTTGTGTGAAGCTTTCTCTTGCTTGCTCCAAACCCACCGAGTTTTTCGGTTGCAGCAAGAGTGAAAGCAGGGTTGTCTGGAAAGACGGTCCAGTTAGTTGGTGCTCGTCGGTGGAGCCAGTCACTGAGATAATAGTGGGCCTTTAGTCGCCTCTGCCTGCACGGGTCGAGACAAAAAATACATCTTTCTCTGCTTTCTATCTTCTTATAACCTCATCTTCGCTTCAATCTCTCTCTCTCCATCTCTCCATTACTTACTTTCTTTCTCTCTCTCTCTCTCTCTCTTTGCCCCACCCGCTGGTCTGCAGTCTACAGTCCCTGTCACCTCACATTAATCACGCTTCAAGACAAGACGACTTCTTTGTTTCTCCTTTTCTGTGAAGCCTCCTTTTTCGGGCCATCAAATCTAACTGCGCCGAATGACACACAAGATCTTAAGAAGATTGCAAAAAAGTTCTACTGCAGGGGAAATCTTTCCCTATACCAACCTGTAAACCTGTGAAGTGTACTCCGAAAGACCTAAAAAAATATTTCAGACTTTCCATGTGAGTTGCATTTTCCTTCAAATGAATTGACATAGCAACAGTGATTGAGTCATATTAGCCAAACGACATAACTAGTCACTATACAAGAGTTATTTTAACTTTGACAGTAGTAGTTCCATATTTTGAATTTGGATTTTGATCGACCCGTGCAGGCTGCAGTTGTCACTTCAGACCAGCAGCAATGCACCTCCTCCCTGATTTAACAGTCTTTTATTTTACTGCAAGTACAGTCCCTAACTTTTTAATTCCCACGTATGGACGTTGGCATGGAATAGGAAAAGAGGAACGCAGTTTGTAGAAATATCCATCTTGAAACCAGGAGGACATTTGGCACCAAGGAAAACTCTGGAGACAACGTAAAACTTATGAGATTGAGGTGAGTAGACCTTTTTCTTGAAATTGCTTTTTTAGTGTGTACATGGGTTTATCGCTGTTTAAAAATCGACGTGGGGAAAGTTTTAGAAGAAGAAAATGTCTCCCTAGTGGTTCTTTGTGAAGTTCTGTGATAGATGCGTTTTGTGGAAGCAGGTAACGTTAACACCAACAATACCTCCTTCCTTGTTGCTTCCTTTTCTTGTCACCACCACTCTGCTTTCAGAGAAATTTGCATATTGTACATATCACACTCTCTACACTATACGACAAGTATGAGTCAACGCGATATTCCAATGCTTTTATGGCCTCGTCTCGCGGTTTGTTTGTAAATATGAAATGAAACTATTCTGGAATATAATTCAAGAAGTTACCTACAGTTGCGGCCATTGCAGATGGATGGAAAAGGCGTCTGGAGAAAAAAATCATAATGACCTATTCCTAAATACGGGTCGAGCAGATTGAGGCTTGATAATACTCGATCTATGCTGAACTTAATATTTTTAACGTCATTGTTCACTGTAAACCACAGAGCTTAGCTTTGTGCTGTAAACCCTATGGCATTTGTTGAGGAAGTGGGGTGATGTATGCACTATGCACTAAGGCCGTTGTTGAATTGTGGCACTTCATAAAATCGTGAATTTAGAGATTTGAGTAGTCAATCTAACAACGTTCCCTTCTAAAACATTGTATTTTTGGGCCAACTGTTTAAATGAAAAGAAAGCAATTGATGCAATCCATTCAATGTATTTACGTTGTTGTGTGATGCTACATTTTTCAATTGTATACTTTGAAACATACTAAAGCCGCCCTTAAGCTTTAAAAGGGAAGTTTTTGATATTTTTAGCAGTCTCACAATCGTCACCACCGTACATAAGGAACAAGTTTCTGCTGATGAGATTATTTGCCTCACACGAAACTGTGAAAACGAAGAGTGGCTGAAATTGGATTCAGTATTCACAACTTACAAAGAACAATACAGATTTCGAAAATATCGTAAACTTTAAAAGCTATTCCGAATCAGCTCTACTCCTATATCTCATAAGTCATGAGATGACATGAAATCCCTTTATGCGCAGAGAAAATAGATAAATAGGTTTCCTCTAACAAGTGTCATCAAACCAAAGTGTTTGCTAAGAGCCCGACTGATTTTTATTTATTTATTATAAACTGAATTATTTGCAAATATTGTCTGAAATGTAGCCTGATAGGATAAGAAACTTTGTCAAGTGGCAAATGTAAAGTGAAAGCAGGACGTAAAGGTGAAAATCACAAAATGTTTTCCTTAAACGCTGGCTGAAACATGCGGGAGTTGGAAAGGGCCTTCTGGTCTGCTTCTGTTGGTGGAAAACTCCATTAACGCTTAAACAAGATTAGTCTCTTGAGAGTGTTCTCCCCGCTTCGCTTTTCCTGGTATCTAACTGAGGCTAACTCGAGTTACCAAGGCACTTCAGCCCACGAAAAGAAAGTCTGATTGGAGGAGGAAGGAATGATTACGTTATGTGAAAGCTTTCAAAGCCTGAAAGAACATTACTCTGATTCTTCCTTCAGATAGATGTTATTGTCAGAGGCTACACAACCAAACAAGCTGAGATTCGCACTTTTTTCTCCTTCTTTCTCCCCTGTCTCTCAACTACTTTCTCTACTTTATGCATAGCCAACGTCTGAATCAAGGAAGGTTGAAAAAGCTGTGAGAAATGATGAGGAGACGAACGGATAAGAAGGATGTTCTCTTCCATCCAAGAGTCCTTGGGGTTTTAATTTAATATTGTTGCTTTATATAAGCACAAGGAAAATTCATTAAGTCGGAAAAAGGAGGAAGAGAAAGGGTCATAATAGTTAAACAAGGATCAAATTAAGATAATTATATTTTCTTTTAATTTCATAAATTACATTTCCATCATAAACTGTGATACCACTTTCCGAGTCCAATGACTAATTTTGTACACAATTTAATTTGCACAAGGAACGCAGACGCAAAACTAGATTAGGGCCTCTGTCTCTCTCTCTCTCTCTCTCTGCTTTGTTTTCATTGTTTAGGGAGTTTGCAATTTTCCCCAAAATTACTAATTGTCCCCCATTTACTTTTCTGTATTGGACTTGTCTGTGTCATCCGTTATTTCGGAACGCACTTAAGCGTACCCGCAACAAACTAATACAGTACACAGGAAATTCGATTCATTAACTTTTTCTGCTCAATAAGCAAGACAGACGGTGGTGATAACACCGTCAATTTTTCTTCTAGACAATTGTGTTACTTTATTTTGAATCACGGCGAAGTCTTTTCTTATATACATTTGAAATTTGATCTTTTCTTATCTCACCAAGTGCCCATGTACAGGCACCCCAGCCAAGGGTAAATGTAGATTTGTTTTCCTTCGCTGGATGGATTCCCAAGAACAAGTTTTCAAGTTTTTGGAAAAGAGCGTTGAGAAAGAAGGATGCTCAGGATAAACATCAATTTCATCATCACAAACTGATATATGAGCTGGACGGATCCACTCTCCACTTTCTTCATATCCTTTTCTAAGATTATTACAAAGCAAAAGGAATTGGAGCATTGGATTTGCATCACATAGAAACTAGGGTTTGAGGAAAGCTGTGGAGCAAGGGTGGAGAAAGCCCTAAGGTATAGAACAAATAAACAGTAAGCAAAACCGAGTTGGGTTCTCTAACTCTGACAAATCTTCAATCTCAATTCAATCCTCGTGAAGACATACAAAACGATTTCTATTTCGTCTACAATTTTACTTTATTTGATCAAAGAGAAAGCAAGGGAGAAGGAAGTGAAATCTCCATTTCGCCACTCGTGTTGTACACAATACCCACTTCACGTCTATACATTTCTAGGTTTGTACTCCTCCTGTGAAATGCAAAGTGTGTACAGGTGCACCTGGAAGTGAATTCGTTCAGCCCAAATTAGTAGAGGATCTGTTGTTGATGATGATCTACTACTGCTGCATGCAAGTGCATGAAAGTCGTAGAATCCAGGTTGACGAGAGTGTTTGATTCTTCGAAAACACAAAGAAGTATGAAGTATAGGGGGACAATAAAGGATGTTGATTCGCAGAAATCCGGAAGGTATTTTTACATTCAACATTGAAGACTTGCTTATTATCTTACTTCTTTTTTTGTATTAATTCTGCATGTTGAAATCCAAGCAAGCTTGCTTTATTGTAGTGAAAGCATTTCATACATACGTTTCTGAGCTGCAATGCTAACAATCGAGATGTATTGTGACCTGGGGTAGAAGAGAAAGGGATCCTATTCTCAAATGCCTTAATTGAAATTTATTCTTGATTTAGGCATCGACAAACAGTTACTAGGTACAGTTTAAAGTTGACGAGAAGTAGCAAGTAAAAAAACCTTTTCTACACTTCATCTCATTTTAATTAACTTCCTCAATTGGAAAGTCTGTTTGACTCAATGCATTTCTATAAACCAAGGACACAGGTTTTAAGTGTGGGGTTGTGTTTAATTGCTCTTTTGGGGTTGAAAAACCTGAGCGTGGCGTAGTCTTTTTGAAGGAAATTCACTTAAAGTTACTGACTATGCATTCCAATGGGTCTAAGAAGATGATAACTTCGTAAGATTGAATCGATTCCGATGCCCAATAGAACCAATCATAAAAGGCAACTCTTTCATATCTTTCACAGTTCACAGTCACGAGAGTTGGTGGTGAAAGTCCGAAAGTGAAGTAGATGGCCCTCGTCTTCTGTGTCAATATGGGTATCTATGTGAGTACTCGTACGTACGTACGAATAGATCGTCTATTCTATACTTATCGATCTGTTTCCGTCTGAGTTTCTGAATCATCATCATTATTATCCATCCACCACCGTTTTCAACATTCTATTCCTCCGCCGTCAACTTTGATCTTTTATGTTTCCTTCATTCCTCCCACTTCCCTGCAACCTTGTAATATCCTTACTCAATCCCATCTTCCTCCAGTCTAACAAAATCAGATTCCCTTCACTTCTTTTCTTTTCAATGAAGCAAAGAATTCTAAAGTAAGACGGACGGTCAAAACGATTTCGGAATGAGAAACCTCAATTCCAGAAAAAAATGAAACTCTAAAACTGTCTTCTAACTTAACCTGGACGATGCTTGCTGTGAATTTGTAACATGGTTAGAGCAGTGTGGTAAGGGAAGCATGATTTCTCCACTTCTGAGATCCACATCCCCCTAAAAAATTGAATGACTGTGAAGAGATGAGATACTGTAAGGTTGAGCTGTTTTCACTTTTTCCATTCAGTGCGGTTCAATTCCATTGCTTTCTCCTTGATCGTTAAAACGAATCAGAATCAGGTCAAAGTGAGATTTAAATGAGAATTTGTGGCAATCTTCATCTCTTTCGGTCCATAAACAGTCAGATTTTATACCCACGTCGATTCTATGTTACCTATTCCTTTCCACAAAAGGCAAATAGATAAAAGGAGGAGAATATCAATATGTACTAAAATTGCAAAAAAGGGTAAGCAAGGGCCAAAATACTTACTGATACTCCTGAAGCTGTAGTTCTCATCTTCCTGAATGTCATAACATTTGAATGGTGTAGTTTTACCAAACAAAATAAAAGAAACGCCAGAGAACACAATGCAAAAGAACAAGTACTTATTTTCTGACTGGATGAAGTACATAACCCACTTCACGCCACTTTCACCGACCGTTGTTGATACGACCACGAGTCTACACCAGAGGACACCAAGTTAAGTTAGCTAGTAATTGCCTGTTAGACATTTAATAATGCCTTTTAGTATAATAGAGGAGGCAGATTACAAGGTATAGTTGCCTGATGGTGGTTATGGGGGGTTATATTGGTGGTTTCCATCCATCAATTTTTATTTTATGTGCTCGTACTGCGACGAAATGGCTTTTTGTACGCAACAAGATCCTCCGTCACGCTGACATTTGTTTCACTCTGGTATAAAAGTGTGAGTAAAAGAATATAAAACTTCCATTTTCCACTGTTTTGTTACGGAAAATTTGTTAGCTGGAAAGTAAGAATCTGATGGCACGTTGCAGCATCATCCATCACGAAACATTTTGTTCCTTTTTATGCATCATCATGATATTGTACTTCCTCCCTTCTATAGCCATAAAACTTGAATAGTCCCAACCTCCAGTGTTTGATGCGTCATTAAATGTTCGGATCGATGTGATGTTTATTTTAATAAACCACCGCAATTTTAAATCAGAGGTTTGAAAGATTCTGGACATTCAATAATTTATCTATTTTTCACGTTTTATAAGCTTTTTGTAGCGAGGAATTAAATTGGAATAATGCTGGAATTCATTATTGTAAGCATTTCACCTCTCCTTACATAAACCTATAATTTGAAGATCTCATCATACATTGAAATGAAAGGACTGAGCATCGTCATGAACACTGAATATTTATGTAACGAAAGGGTAGAAACATGAATTTGCACGATTTACAAAGATTCAAAACGCCTGCTGCTGCTGGCACAGCGTTCATAAAGTTCTATGATGCTCAAGAAGTGCTTCGTGAGAAAGTGTCACTTCTTTCACTTGGGTGCATTACAGTGTCCTCACGCGCCATTCTCCCCTCGTCTCCTCTAACTTACCTAAAACATGTCGAGGCATGAATAAAATGGAGATCGATTAGGATGACGGAAATTCCGACAATGAATTTTATGTGCATGCAAACTACTGCAGGAAGGAACAGCCTAAATTTCCTCTGAAACTTGACTTGAGATCTGCTGAACAAAGGCGAAACGCAGGCACCTCTCTCTCTCCCACTGTCACTCTGACTCGCATTAATCATGCAAAAAGCAAAAGATTGTGATGTTAATAGGAACTGTTTCACAGTTGCATAATTTGATGAAGTTGGCTAAAACCATCCACTCAAATTTCCATACCAAGGGATGTGCAAAGTAAGGCGAAAGTGATGACGACGTACACTGACTAAGGGTGTGATACGTATTCCTTTTTTCTCCTCAGATCTTCTGCAACTTTCCACTTGATAGAAGATGACTCAATCCCAACGTATTGGGCACAGTTACTGTTTAGTGTAAATGCCAAAGGGATAAATGTTTTGTGGGAGAGAAAGTTTTTGGCCGAATTCGGAACTTTCACTGTCTGTCGATGTGAAGAGAGAAAGAGTTGGGGGGAGGAATGGGTAGGGCCGCGCTGAAATCTGGATGTCAGCCAAAAGATGCAATTTCTCAACGTCTAAAGAAGAGAACTGTGCCTTACATTTGGCTTTGCTGCGGTTTGTTTTGCCATACTTACTTTCCTTCACTTTCTTTTACTGTCTAACGACGGAGTTGGTGGGTATACAACCCCAAGATGTTCAAAGTTGTAGAAGCGAACATGCTCTTGTGAAATCATTGAAGATTGTTAAGATTGCTGCTTTGTTGCTTCTTACGCTGGTGAAAGCTGGCTGCAGCCTGTATGTGCTACATCTACAACAGACCCACAAGTCTCACATTGTAAATATTGAGTATATAGTTTAACTTTATCTATGACTCTCCAAAATTCGCAAGTATAAACAAGACTATTGCACTATTACACTGCAGTCACGACGGTAATATTCGATTTCAATCATAGTTTCCCAACCTGTGAATTAGATGATGGGAATCCCATGGATGGAACCAAAACCAATTATAATAACCAGACCATTAAAACTGACAAGGAATCAAGTAATTTAAAATCTTTCACTTTTCCATGACATTGAATAGAAACTTGTATAAAAGATGATAGAATGGAGTAGGAATTATAGTCAATGACTTGCCTGGGCCAAAGGGAAGGGGACAAATAAAGCCTCTAAAGAAAGTCGGAAGGAAGTGAGAAAGTCCCGTCCCTTTGAACCTCGTCCAGTGTGTTATTCCTAGCTTTCCTTCTTGACACAAGACCAACAAAGTTCCTTGATGAAAAACGTAGTGCAACTTCAAACTTAATGGTGATGATGTTGATGGACTCAAGAGTGAATGTATGCCTGTTGTTTTGCGTTACCATCAATATAATAGGGTAAAAGACTGAGAGTCTATTCCAGCAGTTTACTTTTTTTCTCAAGTGTGGCCAGTTGTCCATTCTGCTCGTTTCATGTTAGACTATTACTTTCTCCATTACGTGCTCACGTTTTTATTATAGATTAATCTAGCTTTTATTTCGGCTAAAACCCTGTCACTTTCTTCTCTTTCTTGTTGAAGCCTTAAGTCGGGCTGGCAATATTTTTCCAGCTTATGGACTCGACAAAGCGTCTACACAAAGTAAGTAGCCAACCTAGTTGTCCGTACTGCCAAATGGATTCCAAAAACAACTGCAACAACACCATAGCGAAATGCTGTCTGCTACAGTCCGATGAGTTTTTATGAATTCCAATAAACCTAAGCAGCAAAGTGTTATGGATGCAAATTATATCACGGCTTAACTTTGCTGGTTAGTAGCATTAGAACCTGTTCCTTCCTATTCATCAAACTTACGTAATAACTGGGACAATTACAAGTAGTTGTCGCATGCGACCCCACGAATTAAACATTACAAACTGGGTGGCTCATTTATATTCGTCATTGTCACTATTTTCAATTTCCTTCCAGCATTTGGACGCGGTAGAGGACTGGAGTACAAACTCCAACTTTAATTTAGATAATTTGTAGAATATCACGTTCAGTTGGTGTTTGTCGTTATTACCACAACCGAAACTGCCTTGTGCCATGTAACAAAGTGGACCATCTTAATTTTATCAGTGGAGAATAAATTACATTATCTCTTTGTTCAGGTTTATCACTCTTGCTTCGTTTACATGAGAAATCAATAAATCTCATTGCTCGTGGAAGCGTGTGTGTGCTCATTTTTCCTCTTCTTTCTCAAATCTCGTGTCAATTATGTAGCTATCTCTATGGTAATGCTGGCACTATTCGATGTTAAGTGGAAATATCTGACAGAAATCCCCACCTGCTTCTCAAATAAGTGTCTTCAGGGTGAAAATCTCTATCACAACAAACAGAAACAAGGCAAACATTTGTACAAATGTTTCTGTCTGGAAATTGGTACGTACCAATGTTTCGTTTTCGGTTTGCCATTCTCTGTTGTTGCCGGAGATATGGAAAGAGTTTTGCACTCCAATGTGAACAGTATAGCGTGGTGAAAATAACGCTGCTTTCTCCGTAATTTATCTCACCATTTACAACTCTGGATTAAATTCGATATTTCTTATTATTTGTTGGCAGGTAAAGACATGAGATCGCAATCATAAGATGAAGAAAAATATGGGAGAGGGGCTGTCAGACGCTGGGAGCGACCAACATCCTCCTACCAACATAAGATTCCGAGAGAGACGAAAACGATCTCGCGTCTCGTTTGTTGTGACCCTTTCGGTATTTCTCCTAATCAGCTTGTTAAAATCTTCATACGGAGATGAGGAGAAAAGCGAGACGGAACACGGGCATCACAAAGAGGAGGAAGAATCAAAGTTGAAGGAAGAAGGGTCAACGCATCACCAAAGCAAAAATGATGGAGAACACCCGCACAAAAACCTGCATCATCCTTTCTCCACACACGAGCCTCATTTTACGACAGAGTCTCCCAGTTTTGACAATACCAGTAAGAGTCGTAATGCAGGTTTCTATAAAAATAAGTTTTTGCAATATTTGTTTGTTAGCTGCAACGTACTGGGGTGACAGGTGCATTAAGCCAGCGATTGAGCAGTTTCCACACACCGTCATGGGGCCAGGATTAAGAAAAAATGGAGGTTTCATTGTGCACATTGCCTTGGCTGCGTACACTTTTCTAGCTTTGGCAATTATCTGTGACGAGTTTTTCGTTCCATCCCTTGAGAAAATATGCGACGGTAGGTTTGCATTGATACAATTCCGCCAGTCATAGACTTTCATTTCACCTTTACTACAGTGCTGAAAATGCAGCCGGACGTAGCAGGAGCAACTTTCATGGCTGCTGGGTCTTCTGCGCCTGAACTAGCCACTGCGCTAATTGGAGTCTTTATTGCGAAGGTAGGCTCAACTTTTTTTAAAATTTTAATAAAAAGTGAATCCATAGACTCAACTATAGACCTTGTTTTATTTCCGATGATGGGACTAGCAACGAATGTCTTTTTTTGGAATTAACGACTAAGATTATTCACGTTATTAAACCACTTTTATTTCTCTTTGACTTTCTTCTGTCGAGGTTCTAGTTACTGGTTATTGTAGCACAAGGGAAAGGCGAATATGCAAAAGAAGGAAAAGCTTTTTTACAGACAGACTGCTGTATAGATCCACCCACACCCATGCAAATGCTATTATTCATTCTCCAGGGAAGAATACAATCAAAAACTTTTTTGTTAGTCACAGGTACGTCAGAACAACATTCGGATTTCTTTCCAGGTTTATTACTCACCTCACCTATGTAGTCGTAATGGTAGGGATTGTCAAAAAGTTGGAAACGAATGAGTGAAACTTGATACCTATTGACACTGCTGTAATGAAGGAATTGTAATATGAATTCGCTTCAAAGAATATATAAATAGTCCAGGTAAATCAATATTCTCATTGTCGTCATCGTTTGCGTACATGTATGTAGAAGACAGGAATCTTTCCATGACTTGAAGCAAATCATTTGTGCAGGATGCTTTGCATCTTCATATTAGAGAGAATTAAAAGGAAAAGCAGATTATTGAGCCTTCCGAAAACACGCTTATTAGGATGGGATTC
>JAQIWU010001003.1:0-19563 GCA_034696445.1 Isotomiella minor | reverse complement strand
TCTCATCTCTTGATGAAGCCCAGTTAAGTGAAGTTTTCAATTGAACTACTTATCGCTCTGCAATTGATTTTTTATCTACTGGAATAATACAACCCTTCATGCATGTTCGTTCCTTTTGCCCCTTCCAGTTCCAGTACACAATGGCAACATTTCATGACTATGAATTCAAATTAATGTGAATTTGTGTGTAACAACTAATGTGTCAAAGCCTAAACGAGAAGAACCCACTTTGCATGCAACAAAAGTGAAGGCTTCTGCATGCATGCACAAACAAAGTAAGCCGGTTGCATTTGCTTGTGAACGCCATGCCAGTCCGGTATACAAAGGTTTTCTTTGTAACAAAAATTGCATTGCAAGCAGCAGCAAAGCAGCTGCTTTGCGGACTCGGAAAAAAGTAAACAAATCAAAAATCTCGTTCATGTGATTTAATCAATGATTCTATTTTCTTTTGTCGTGACTCATTTAATTAAACTTGAGGATGAAAAGTATTTTAAAACCCTGAATTATCAAAATTTACGAGATCAAGAGTTATTTATCTATTGCAGTTTTTGTGATTTACGTTTTAAAATTAATTATTTTACAGTGCCAGTGTTGTAATCATCAACATCATCATCATTATGTCGTCTTTATCATGTCAACTCCGGCAGTTGATGTCATTCAACTCCACAAGGGTCCCTCAACTTGGCAACAACAAGTCTAATTTACCTCAGCCATTAGTCACGGTGTCATCACAATTCAAAAATAGAAGTTGTTCCACAGCAGCCATAACACAAAGTGACGACATTTGTTGTATCTGCACACACAAATCCACGTTTACAACAACGACTTACAACGAGGATAAGAACAGCGCCTTGACCCTACCTTTTAACAGCCGTCATCATCATCCGGACACTCAAAGCCTCCTGACAGAGTTGACAAGGATCCCTTTGGACAATGTGAATGCCTCCATGATGGTCTTGTGCTCCGTTTGTCTTGGGACAGTGTTGAAACTCCTACGACTGGAAGAGGAAGTAGAAGAAGTGTTGATTAGAATCAGGGCTGTTCTCAACTTACGCAAAAAGCTGGTCAAAGGACAGTCAAACCCTCAACATTTAATAGGTAATATCTTTCGATAGTTGGTTACAAATTGTTTTTATTACGAAGTAGATAAATGAAAAGACTATTTCATTTAGGCAACAGACAAGCCGACCCAGGTCCATTATTACACCCAATTTTAGAGGAAAGAAGTAAACTGCCCATCTCCTCTGAAATTGACGACAACTATGACGACGACGACTTCTTCGGTGTCCAACTTGAATTTTCCTCCATAGAGGAGGAGATGAATGATGATATCAAACCTATTGTGGGAGTAGGAGGTACCCTTGAACACGGTACACAGCAAACCATATAGTTACCCAAAGGTTTATGATTTGAGATGTTTACTTCTGTTTTTTTTTAAAGATTTGGTGGTGGAACCAACCTCCAGAAGAACAAAAGAAAAAGAGAACTTGGACTTGAATGCAACTTGGCACTGTACCAAATGTTACTTCTGTCACAAAATGTTTTCCTCTCACAACCACCTCCAGAATCACATCAGGTCCCACACCCTGGAACTCCCATTCAAGTGTGAGAGGTGTGGATCTGAGTTCCAAGATCCCTTGTCCCTAAAGCGCCATGGCGTCTCTCGTTGTGGGAAGTCTGAATCTAAACCTGAAAATTATAGAGTCAAGACTAACACTTCTCACAAATGCCACATCTGTGGAACTCAGATGACAAACAGGACCGCTCTTCGGACTCACATTCGGATGCTTCACAAGGCAAAAAAGGTAGACGCCTCCTCACTCTCCCTGAACCCCTCCGTGCTAAGGGATGGACGGACCCGGTTGAACTGCCCCAAATGCACGAAGACCTTCGACAACAAGATCAACTTGAGCAAACACTTAGCCAACATCCACCTCCTCAGCATCACCAGAAAACTGACTTGCCCCATTTGTCTCTCCTGTTTCAGAAATGAAGAGATGCTCAAAGCCCATACGCATCTGGATCCGAGGGATCGGAGTAAGGTCGTCTACACTTGCCAAGTCTGTGCTCAGGTCTGTAAAACTCGAGACTACTGGTCCAAGCACATGCGGAAAGGTCATAGGGACACTGTCACTTGTCAAAAATGTGGAACGGCATACAAGGACGGTAGGAAGCTTGAAGTACATCGGTTATCTTGCACAACCTCTGATCCTCATCAATCTTCTACCAAATGCCCAGTGGTCACTTGTGGGAAGGAGTTTCTCACGGTAGCGGATCGAGCTGACCACGTTCGAGTGGTACACAAAAACCTCCCCTCGGCAAAGTGTTACTTCTGCCAAAGGATATTACGCTCTGCATCGTACCTCGAGGAGCACATCAGATGTCACACGACTGAGAGACCCTATGTTTGTGAGTTATGTGGACAGGATTTCACACAAGCGAGTAGTCTGAGGACCCATCGTGTCTTTGTTTGTGCTAAGAATGAGGAGGCCAGAGATGCGGTTAGGAAGAGGGATGAACAAATACAAAGGAATGGAGAGGTTGGGAAGGTCAAATTGGGGCGGCCCATAAAGTCCACCCCTGGAAGAGGGGAGACGGATGATGCAAGGCAAGAACGGTTGAGGAGAAAAAGGGAAAGTGGAAGACGAAAATATCAGCTTCACAGAAAAGCCCTTCTCTGCGCCAATGGCATGTATGGGGCTTGGTCACGAATTGACGTAGTAGATTTCAAGCCAGGCGTGGAACAAGGTAAAGTCCAACCCATTTTTTGTCAAGCTTGAGGTGTAATGATTCCTGTTGATTAATTTGCTTATAGCTAAAAGCAAAGGGGACCTGCAGGCTAAATTTGCTCAGCTCTACCAAAACCAAGGGTTTTCTACAAAGTGCTACTACTGCCACAAACAACAAAAGAATCCCAAACGATTGGAGACTCACATGGCAGCCCACACTTTGGAACGGCACCGCTTTTGTCGCAAGTGTGGAAAACGGTTCTCCCTCTTGCGCTCTCTAACTATGCACATGACTACTGCTTGTGGCTCGAAGACCAGGAAGAAGATTAGGACAGGTCGAGGGGTGAAAACAAGAGGCAAGAACAAGGCCACGTCAAAACGACCATCATCAAACTGTTACTTTTGTCCCAAAACATTCCGTCGCTCAGCTCAACTTTCCAATCACGTGAGGTCTCACACTTTAGAGAGGAGGCTGCAATACCGAAGGAAACGGATGAAAACTCAAATGTCCAACCCCCGTCTGTGACCTTTGTGGAAAAATATTTAGGGGAACGACCACGTACCTTGCGCATTTGAAACAAGTTCATGAAGCAACGCCTATAGAAGCATCGTTACTCCCGTCCGTGTCAACATTACAGGAGGATGGAAGCATCCGCTATACCTGCCCCAAGTGTCCCAAGCATTTTAACCGAATGGACTCCCTTAGTCAGCATTTAAGATGCGTCCACCTTCTAAAGGTCAAGCTATCCCACTCCTGTTCTATTTGCGGGCTTCGATTTAAGCGTAGTGACGTATTCAAATCACACAGGCACCCGGACGTGAGTGATCCCAGTATGGTCTGCTACGTTTGTCCAATTTGTAGCAAGGAATGCGCTAGCCGGAAAGTTTGGAGAGATCATTTGAGAAATTCTCACGAGAGGAAAGACCTTCAGGCTTGTCATCTATGTCACCAGTGTGGGAAAGTCCTTCGATCCGCTGTCGGTTTAAAACATCACGTGCAAACTTGTTCCAAGTCAGAGGAGAAGAAGTCAACGACGTGTGGGACTTGTGGGGTTGGCTTTCCGGCTCACATAGATAAAATTGAGCACGAGAGAGTTGAGCACGGGATGCACACCACGAAATGCTACTTCTGTTACAAGGCATTGCCAACCAACATCCGCTACCATCTCCAGGCACATATGAGAAAGCACACGTTGGAACGGCCTGGAGCTTTCGACAAGTTTAAAAGAAATGACGCTCGAAACAAGAAAAAGGATTTGAGGCATGCTCTGAAACGAAATAGGAAAACCAAAGGAAGAAAAAGCTCGACCGGTGAAGTTGGAATGAAAGCTGAGATTGATGAAAAGAATTGTATATAATTTGATCTTGTATTTGCTAATTTTGTCTGCTCGTGAGTCCTCTCTGTGTATTGTCCGGTTAGTTCCCTTATGCTCTCTAACAATGCTACACTTTGTCCTCACTGAATCGATAGATGACAATAGGTAGTCCATACTCTGACAATACGCATTATTCATTGAAATATGTGTCAAATTAAAAACCACGATTTTACGAACATTTTCTATTTCAAGAATTAACTTCACTAACGTCATTACACTTGTTTTACGATATGGCTCCCACAAAAAAGCCTAGAAAAACTGGTATGTGGTTCGATTGCAATTAGATGATCTTCCACCTATCTTCCGTCTTGTTTACTTCCTCATTATAAGGTTTCTTTCACATGCATTTTACATTATATAGACCTCTCGAAACCTTCCTCTCTCTCCCACCCGAGTCCGACGGAACTGTTAAATCGGCAACGACAAGCTCTGTCCTTCATGAACATGGCACGGAACTCCCTTGATCGAGCAACTCTTGCCCAGACACATTATGAGTCCGCGACCAAATCATTCGTGGAAGAAACACGAAGAAGTGCGGCCATATGTCAGAAGGAAGTCCTCAAAGAGTTGGCGTCCATTGAAGATCAGGATGCCAGCGTCGTTCTTCGACTTGAACGTACTCTGGAAGGAAAACTCCTTTACATGCACACCAAGATGGGAGGTATTACCGACGTCCTGAATGACATCTTTGATGGGAGGGTATCTATGGTGGAGCAAACCATGGAGTTTTGTAAAATCATCCTGAATACCACCTCCGACTGTGTAAAAGCCAGTGAACAGTGGACGAAGCAAAGAAAGATAAGGAAAAACAAGAGGGGTAGGCGTGTGTGAAATTGGCAACAAATGCATTGTATTTTTATTCCTTGTAACGAAGAAAATAAATGACTTTTTAACTGACCATGAATCAGAATTTATATCTCATAATTTCGTCCACAGTCGAGAGAGCCAAGCGCTGTTCCTACAACTTCAATCCCACGTCACAGTAGGGAGATAACTTACTTCCTTCTCGGGTGCAAGGACGACTGTCTCAGGGTACCTTTTTTAAACGTCAGGTTCAACATTTGAGCAAGCGAAGAAAATTAAACATTAACCTAGATAACCAATCACGAGGTATACACAACCATCCAGCCAGTATAGGCAGATGATTGCCGTAGCTCTTAGAATTTACGATTGCCTTCTGAGGTCAATGCATTCTGGAATATTTTGTCAAAAGTTGGTTGCAAACAATGTATTAAAGGGAATTGGAATCGGCATTGATGATCAATTCACAATGTTTCTGACAAAGTTAGCAAAGACTCCTTTAGGATTGACCATATTTTGAACTAAAGAGTAGTGGTCATCCTTGCTCTCTCTGTGTAGCTCAGCGTTTGTAAAGCTCTCATGGAGTAAGTCATGGTAGGCTGTTGTCTGCCTTTGAAATTCTGGTGAGTCATACTCTCCAAATGTTACAAGTATATGAATATCAGATGCCTTCCCAACTGGAAATGGTTGGTTGGATTAACGTTAACCAAACGTAGGTTGAAACAACGCCAGGCGTGTCCGCATGTGCAGCGTTGTGGGAGCGCTGACTGCCCAACGTCAACCCAACGCTCCATTACCAACGCTAGTGTAACGTTGCAGAACTATGTTAAATGAGCGTTCAAATGACGTTGTGCTGCAAACCAACATGTGCTGCAGTATGCATTCGCGATCGAAATTGAAAATGAAAAGAATGGATGCTACAAATAGTTTTCTTTAATAACTGTGATAATAATGATATTAATAGTCGCAATGACAGAAAGTATTATAACGTCTTTTTACACAATAATTGCTAGCCGTAGAGCAATAACAAGTTTGTAAGGGGGCAAAGTGAGAACTGGAGTGACACAGCAGGTATTAATTAACGGCGTTTTGTAGGGAACCATAAATACACAAAAAAGCAATTAAAATCATTAATTAAATAACAATAAAATCCAATTAGATGACCTGATGAAAATAGAAAAATACACACATCAAATCATCAACAATTCTTCATATTCAAACACATTACTCATAATAATATTGTGGTCATGTCGGTGGTGATTTAAAATTGGCTTCACCATAACATAATGACACTACTAGAGCTACATATAATATTACATTTTATTTTAGGTTACAACTGTGATAGCATTGGCAACGACACATAATCATAATCGCAGATTTCTTCAACTGCTGGCAAACAGATACATTTATGAACTACGTCAGAAATTTGAACCAAATGTGTGTTACCTTGCTCTCCTCCCAACGCATATATATCAAACTTTGAACTATCAAAAGGGTACTTGAAAAAATTCTTTTGCTCTCTAAAATAAGAAACCCGAAACACAGAGTCACTTATTTTTTGCTTTACCAATGCCACCTTTCCAGATTTAAGAAAAACACAGCTATCCCCTCGCCTTTCGTTAATTGACAACTTCTTTAATTTAGGCGTCTTTTTCTTGCTCATATCAGCAACACTTTCTTTCTCCCCCACCCTCCTAATTATTTGTGAAAGAGGATTTCGACCACCTTTAGGAGTCTTTTTAACTTCCTGAAGGTAATTTTCAAAAGGAAAGGCGGATATGTTGTCCAGAGAGCCATATTTTTTGGCGTCATCAGCCAAGTGTTGCAAGGCGTGAAGATTGTACGTCATGAAGTCACGATGGTAGAGAATTGGAAACTTGGTGACAAACTCATTTAACATTTCATCAGCAAGATTGTACATATCGTCATTATGATTTACTAATAAAATCCGCATAGCGGTTGATAAAAGAAGGAAATGGTCATATTTGTCTTTGCTTAAATTTCCGGCTAAAGCGACCGGACCAGTATACAAAAGAAAAGTTCGAAATTCGGTGGCCTTCCACATTTTTAATTCATGCAAAGACCGGGGTTTTCTGTTAAACTCTTTAGGAAAAAATTCCTTGAATTTTGTCATGATGCCTGACATTAGGTTTTTCCACGCAGGCCCCATTCTCCACAACAATTGACCGCATGTCCAAAGGTAAAGCATCTTTCTTACTACTCCTAAGCACACAAGGTGCATGTAATCCAATACCACCATTGTCACCAAGCCAATATTAAGGGAAAGAAGTGGAGAGTCAATATCTCCTGTATGATGATAACAGTCTGTTTTGGCTTTGAAAGATTCGTCAGTTCGTTTAGCACCGCAACCAACAAAAATAACTTTGTTTCCAGTTTTGCTATGCACCCCTCTAATAGTGCAACGTTCACAACTGGAATATCCGCCATGACCTATGGTGGACTTTAAATAGCTACGGGCAGGGGCATCTGCTATGACACATGAAATGTAAACGTCGTGCTTGACACCTTCAATTTCAACGCCGCTTTGAAGGATTTCTTTCATTTCATCGACAAAAGGCTTCAGAAATTCTTCAACATTACCAGGTTGCCCATCCCCAAAGAATAAGCCCACCATAAACGGAGAACATTCTTTCTCTTGGTCTATAATGACACATATAGGCCAGAACGTCTTTTTAGTACTTTTACCAAAAGGTACACCGTCTATCCCCACAGTTATAGTTAGTACATTGTGACCAAAAGTATCTAAGTTCTCGGCTTTCAATTTGTTAAGTCTTTTCTTAAGCCCAAAATGGTGAAGCCGCCCACCAGTTATGTCATGAATTTCATAATCGGTGGGCGTTTTTTTTAAGGTTTTGTTAGACTTTGGGAAGTCGTTGCCAGGACAACGACGCCTCAAAATCTCAAGCAGAATATCTACATGACAACCAGCCATACGCGACTGTACAGCGAAATTGGCTATCTCGTCTCTAAAAGATGGGCCTTCATGACCTACACTTCCCTCATCCTCTTCATCACTACTTTGTATTTCTATATCCGACGACCAATCTGTCTCAAAACCAAAGCCATTGTACATTGCGTCTGACGACTCGTCCTCCCTACTCTCTGTAAAGGTGGCATTACTAAATTCAGGCACATTTAAAATCTGAGGAAACCCTTCTTCTTCAGATTCATTAGAACTATTATTAAAACTGGTACTATTACTATTTGCTACAGCTAAACTACTACTTTGCGAATCGTCGTTGTCAATCTCAAATACCTGTTGAAGCAAAGCTTCTGTCCTGGCAGCTACTCGCCGCCTTCCTGTTCGATCTGAGGCCATGATGCCTTTCGTTTCTTCTTTGGCTGCCTCCTATCAGGGCCTCGAAAGGGGGCGGAACGAAACCACTCTTTGGCCACCGCTTGAATGGCGTCTTCCCCGGCAGCCTCTTCCTTCTGTCGCACAGTTGCTGGGGATAATTAATTATTTTTTTAGACTAAAAATTAATTTCATTGCAATTACTCCTCCCGAACTTTTTTAAATTACCTTTAAGAAGAATGTACAGCCGAGGGTATTGAGTAATAAAAATTTTTTTGTCCAAAATGCTTTGCGTTTTAAATGTTAACTGAGCTCCAAGGGCCAAGGTCATCAGTCCGTTTAAGAAATTGGCCACGATCCCTTCCACTCCTCCACCTCCAAGTCCCACAAAATATTTAATCTGCCATGACAGAAAAATTCAGAAGTAAATCAATGACATATTTTAGCTTTGTAAGGGAGGAAGCCGGAATAAAACACTTGCTTGCTCACGAGTGTCCTTGTCCTTCAAGGACTCGTCAAATTTGTCTAACCCGTCTGTGGTTTTCAATGGTAAAACGTCCGGCAGTAAACTAAAATTAAACTCCTTAATGGAAACCGATAGAGCTTTAGACGCTCTAAACTCGTCCAGTATTTTGTCTTGTTTATTCTCAATTCGGCACAGCTGTTCAAAGATCACCTTCAAAGCTGTAATTAATTAAGGTATCATTTACAAGGAGCAAATGTATTGGTTTTACGACTTCGATATTACCGGGAACAGGATCTTTAGGCAACTCCTTTGGGTAGGCCGCTCTCTGACGCTTACGGTCGTCCTGTCTCTGTGGCCTTGGGATTCCACTTCCTTTGGTGCTTTCCAAATGAGATGAGGGGGTGGAATGTTGTTTCGATGACGCTAAACGACGTAGATCTCTCAACCCTTTCCCAGTTGTAGGAGTTATTCCACTAAACGCTATGGCTCTTCGCCCTTCAGAAGTGCCCGAATCTGCAAGTAAAATATCACCAATTAATTTAACCGTTTGAAACAATACTTAATAGAAATGGACAGAAAACAATTCTCACAGGTTCCATTTTGTGCGAGAGTGTTTTTTGAAGTTGAACTTTGTGATGATGAGTTCCTTGTTTGATGTCGGGGGAAAGGAGACAACGACGTGCCAGGGTAGCTTGACTCCTCTTCGGAGAAATCGGAGGAGGCGTTGGGACTCAAAGGCCTCAAACCACTCCCTGGTGCGCACAAAAAACCTATTCCAGTTCCTGAGCTCTTCCTCTTTCCTGAGAGCAAGTTTATAAAAATAAAGTCAATGTTGTTTTATATTGCTATATCAATCGAATGTGGCAGTACCAGAATTTAAGCTGCGAGGTGGGTGATGAGATTTGACCTTCGGGTGTGACCCGGGGGAATATGCAAATTGAGGCCGCTGTGATCCACTGGTGGATATAGGTGATGACTCCTCCTGGGGGCCTCCTGCCCGTGGTGTATTCCTTTGAACTGCAACAGAAAATAAAGTCTTCATTAACATTTCTAAATACATTTTTTTTAAAATTAGCCTTCCTAATGACTCACAAGGTGATGGTCGCGGAGTGCCAAAATTGGACCTATTGGATGCTGGTGAACGTATTGGAAGTTGTGAAAAGGAAGGCCTGGGTCCAAGTGAAGGGTTCGACAGCCCAATCTCGGGAGAGCTATTTACGTCTAGTCCACGACCTGTTGAACTACGGAAGTCTTCCCCCGGACCGCCTGCACTGCCGGCACCACTATGTTCTGCAAAATAATTATTTTCTGCATTAATATTATTGAAGTATAGATTGATTCCTAAAATAAAATTACTAGCCTGATGCTACACTGGGGGACCCCCGGGGTGTGCCAAAGTTGCCCCTATTCAACGCTGGTGAATATAGTACAAGCTGTGAGGAGAAAGATGTGGGTCCACTTGGAAGGATGGGTACCTCTTTTCCATGGGCGGAACTACCGTCTGTTTCACGGCGTGTAGAACTGCTAAAATCTATAAAAATAGGGCATTAGTTTATGGTTACTGACCAACAGGTTGGGTGCAACTATTAAAAATTTAGGCATTGCATACCTGTACCAATGTCAGGCGACGTGGGAACACTCTTGGTCTTGTCAGCCCCAGTTATCACCTCCCCTCCTACGCTTTGTTCTGAAAATAAAATGTTGTCAATAAAATAGTCAAATGAAGTGAATGTGAATTAGACTTAGAACTGAGTTGTACCCTTAGCACTTGTTTGGCCATCTCGGGTCTTCCCAGTTCTACTTGTCTTGTCCTTTCCCAAGTTCTCGTCCCCTAAAAATATAATCTCTTGAATGGGAACGACTAAGTGACGTGAAAATGCTTTCACCTTGGTTTGAAGGAAACTTGAAGGAACGAAGGTTTGGTTTTTCGATTCTTCGTGGAATAACTGACTCCTGGGGTACTATAAAATGAGGAAAAGAAGATATTTTAACACTAAGCCTTTTATAATGTGATGTTGCTTACAATGTTTGGATTTTTTGCCAGCCTGAGTTCGGTTTCCTGCCCCCGAACCGTCTTCTTCGATATCCGTCTCTTGGTCGGAGTTTGAGAACTCTGTGGTTGTGTCTCTGATTCTTTTTGGTTTATGAAGTTGACGCTTCTCACCCGGCAACACGCAATTTTTCTTGGCCTCCACAGCCGTCGAAAGACTTGCTACAAAAGTATAATACATATCATGTAGAATTTTGCTTACGGGTAGTGAAAAGTAAGGTCTCCAGTGGTACAGAAGGAGGGTTCGGGAGGAAAAGTTTTGTTTTGTATTTCTCACCAGGTGACAATAGTAAGGGGGGTACCGTGTCCGCAAAAACTATAAGCCATGAAAGGGGTGCATTAGCATTAGGGTGAATGGAGTCTCAATGAGAAGCCTAATATTGGGTTGTGAGTGGAACAGGACGAAGTGACTGACTGTCATAGGAACAAGGAGCTAAGTGGATGGTTTCAAAGGGCATGACAGCAGAAATCCTACCACGACAATGACAACCCCCTTCAAGACAACAATAACAACCCCCACCACCACCACAATAAACCCAACCACTACTATCACACCCACCCACAAAACACAAAAAATACTCATGAAATAACACACTCTCCGTCCTCCTCCAAGCCCTCCCTAGCAAGGGTCTAACAAGACAAAAGTACCACACGGGGGCCATGACCACCAGAGGACCTCACACTCGTTCTAAAGATCAAGGGTGGGGTCTCGATGGGGAGAAGGGATTATAGAGTAGTAGTAGTAGTAATGTTTAAAGTGACTGAGCAGAAACTTACAATGATAATGAAGTATCCTGCAAGGGTAGAACCTCCAATCTCCGCAAGGAGCTGTGTGTGGGTCCCTCTTCAACTTGAATATTTCCTCAGCGGTTTGGTTGCGGGGCCAGTGACAGATTTGGCCGTCAATCTCATCATTTCCCAGCCAGACGGATGGAACAGCATCCTTACTAGGCTTCCTTTGGGTGTGCCACTCCACCACAACGTACAAGTCCGTCTTGACTGACTGACCACGTCGATCACCCATGATCACAATTTCCAATTTATTGTTATTTTTATTTTTAATATAAGAATTTATCCGCACTCACCAAAATTGACGAAATTATACATTCAGGTTCTTGTACTTGTAACAAAAAGTGGACGTGGATAATGAACTGCAAAATGTAAATGGCATGAAGAAGAGAGAGAAAGAATATGAAACCGTTAAGACTTTTGGAGAAGAAACCTATTCTACCTGAGCCAACGCACCTTTGTTAAAGCTCATGCCACGTAAATCACGACGATGCTGTGTGGGTTCCTTTTTCTGTTCCTTTTACATTTGAAGGTTGAAGGATTTAACTTTGAAATAGCCTTGAGCTCATAACCGAGTGAAACGTTCAGGTACTGCTATTTCAGCCTTGATGCTACACTGTTGCAACTGCAATGCTTTTCAACGTTGTTTAAGCGTTGAGTAAATGATTTTTTCAAACGTAAATCCAACCACCAACCATTCCAACCATCTTAACGCTATAACAGCGTCTTCTTAACGTTCAACTTCCAGTTGGGTTGTTGCTGAATTCTGGTCGGATTCTTTGTATCCGAAGTGGGCTGGAGTCCTCAGCAGTTGCTCTACGATCATGAACAAACAATCAGTAAATGCGTATTCTGGAGGATGATGGATTCCTGAGCCAAAACCTGGTGAGCTTGAGTGCATCGTTGATGTAGGTTATCACCAAAGGGCGCAGATCGTACACTCCTGACACAAGAACAAACCCAATAATTTGATTGCACAACTTTGTAGATGCTGCAGTTGAATGGAGCAACATTGCTGAAAGTTGACCTCCAGCAGAATGACCTATAATGACGTATGTATGTAATTATGTATACCAATAATGGATTGCTATGGAAAACAAGTACCTCCTACAATCAATTTAGCGTCTGGGTATTTTGTTACCACGCTTTCTAATGCCATGAGTACCTCAGACTCAATTTCCTTCAACGTTGCTAAAGTTAAAGAAAGTATAATAATTCTCCTACTGCACTTATAAGTGTTACCATTTGGTGCAAGCGTGTATCCCAGTACCACGTTTCTCAAACCATTCTCATGGAGTAATGGAGCAAGTAGTCCATTAATCTCTTTACTCCTCACTGAAATTATAATTCCAAGCCTTTATCGTGTGTTAATTGAGTCAAAACTGAAACCAATAACTTTGCCAATAGCCACCGTGAATCCAGAAAAAGATGGTTGCCAAAGGAGACAAATCTGTGCCATACCAATCGTATTTCTGCGTATCCTTTGAACCGTATGAGACATTTAGTTGATTTGGCACACTTTTCCTTGCTTCGTTAGTGCCTGATTTTATTTTATAGAAAGTAAGCACCACATTCACTCATACCGGCAAAAAATGAAACTACCCTTTATAGAGACATCAATGTATTCCTTTATAACTTCATCCGGAGATTTGTTTGGATTCCATCTACTTGGGGACATTTGTTTCTCCAATTCCTATGCAAATATGTTAAACATTTTCTAAAATTAAACATTAATTGAAATTATTGTGAAATGCTATTGAAATTACTTACCAGAAGTGACCATTTCTCCCAATCGTCCCCTCCCATTGCATTTGCAATTGTTGAACCTGAAGAAGTGAGTAAATGGAGACAAACCGTACTTATTATTGTGACACTAACAATTGACAATTAAGAGGGTAAATATCGGACCGGGTATCACAATCGCAGCAATTACCACCAACTTAAATATTGTACCCATATTGCTTCTGTGCTGGCAGTTGTATCACACGATCATTACCTACGTACCACTACGGTAATAATGATAGTTTTATGTCGCATAAATTTGGGACCTAACGCCGTATATGAAAGTCACAATTTACGTCTATGTGACATTTACTTCACCCAACTACGACTACAATTAAAGTTAAAGCATGCAGAGTGCAGAAAGCAGTTAAGAGGGTTTAAGAGTTAGCAACGAATGGAAAAAACAAAAGACTACAATCCAAATCCACACGAGAGAAAATGAAACTTTGCCTGCATCGCAATTTTCTCAAATAGCACAATTACTTTCCCAACTATAATTTGCTGAGGGTAAGTATTATAACAGAAATTAATTGAGGTTGTTTGTGAATGCTGAAGTTGAACGTAGGGAATTCATATCGCCTGACAACCCATAATACGCATTCTATTGCTGCAACTCACTGTCTCAACCTCCCCGGTGGTTGCAATTTTAGATTTTGCTGATGTTGTTTCGGTAATCCATGTTTTTGTTGCGGAATAAGCTAGATAAACTAGTAATACTTCCCTCCTGTCAACGCTCCATTTGAATCATTCTGTTGGTATCCATATTGTTTTGCCATGCAATGTTTATAAATGACTTCAAAGACTAGTAAAAAAGAAGTGTGTCTATTGACGTTATTCCTACATAAGTCGTTTCCTTCAAGGAAAAATGCAGCCTATGTCAATTTTGTTTATTATGACTGTTCAGTCTTTGGAACAGTAGTACTACATTGTAGCCAGTTTATTGCAGTGGTAACAAATGTAACAGGCGTTATTTCGTTCATTTAATCGAAAAAAGTCTAAAATAAATGAGGCAAATGTAAGAAGTTTTCTTGTTATTATTTTCTAAATTCTTATATTAATCTAAAGTGCATATGGTATATTTCATTATCACTCAACGTTTGCAAACGCTAGCCTAGGTCAAGGGAAATACGTCCATAAACAAACTAAAACATACTATATAGGGTAGGAAAGTGACTTGTTTGGTTAATATTTTTGCTTTCGCAAGCTTTCATTAGCATTTTGATCTCTCTAGCATTAGCCAGACTGGCTAATGCTAGAGAGGCTAGAGATTATGGCTATGCTAGAGATAAGCACTGGCTAAGCCAGTGCTTAGCTCTCAAGTTTTGAGGTTGAACAGTTGAGAGACTAAACAGTTCAAATGTATACGTATATATGGGATGGATACACCTAAAATCAAGTTCAAAACAATCGACAACTGTGGACTCCCAATGGGTTATAGATATATACAGAACATAGATAGGTGCTGGTACAAAAGGAATTTACCAATTTATTCGTCTTACTTTATTCCTTTCACAATCAGTACTGCGATCAAAACACAGGCATGAAAGTCAATTGGAGAGTTCGATATGCCTGTTTTATTTCCTTTCAATAAGTATGTCCAACACGGAATCTGTCAGTTCCACCCTTGTGCCATAGACTCGGACGGCAATAATATCGATCTATTATAAGTTCACCAGACGAATTATGAAACGTATTAAATATTGCGACTCTGCTTGTAGTAACAAGGGAAATAAGTGTGTCAAAGACGGACAAGATAGTAGGTTTGCTTTGCCGTTGTTGCCATTTCACGTCACGTCTTGAGTAAAAATTAGACGTTTTGATAATGTGTCTCCTGGGGTACAAAAATTGAAATTACAATAGGTTAATCGGTTAACTACTATACTACCCACACACAATGTTTAAAAGAATCCCGCCATTTCGTTCAACATAACTACAAGAAAAATAGCCTAATGCGTGAGGCAGTCCGTGTTGGGACGATCCCTACCTGCTAGTTGTCAGTCGACAAAAAAGTAAACAATAGCTCAACCAACACACATTGCAGAAATCTTGCATGGGTAAAGCAAAAGAAGTTAAGTCCAGACTCAAATTAATTACACGAAGTGTAGAAGTCCTTTCTTTTGAATTAAAGCCTTTAGTCTCGTTGATTTATTTTTTCTAATCAACATTGAGGGATTTGAACTTCAATCGAGATGGCGGATACGAAATTGTTTCTAACCCCTTTGGAGGAGGAGCCTTTGAGATTGGGTATGAAGGGAAAATATGGACAATTTGATAGATCTGGGGATGACACGGTTGTTAAATCCCAGACAATGGAAAAAGAAGAACCTGCGTCAGGTCCAAGTTGTAGGTGTGTCCAAACGAACCGATTATAGAATATGCCGCAACCTGGCAAATTTTGGTAAAATATACCAAGTAATAATTCTACCACTTTTATGCTTAGAACTGAAAGTGGGGCCAAGTCAAAGTTCCTTGCAAAGTGTAGCTGCGGAGCTGGATTCATCAATGGCAATGAACTACGGAAACACCTAATGGAAAATACGACGCACTCTGACGGCTCCGTGTCGGCTGGAGGCTTTGAAAAGTGGAAGTGAGTTTCAACATCCTGCTTTCGTGAGAAAGCACTTGTTTGTGTAAACGTTTAATTTATGTGGTTTAAGATCGATTCCGAGGAGATACCGTTATGTGTACCGCCGACCCCGACAAAGGAGACCCGTTGTTAAGTCAGAAAGGGGAGAAGATGCTGGCGACAGTGGCCGTTTGGTATCAACTGGTAACAATGAGAGTTTGAATTGTTAGTATAAAACCATTGTGATTGAACTTTGTATTCCCTTTGTATTGTACAGTCGACATCGGCCCCCTTACGGTTGTGAAGCAGGAGCGATTTGATGATTTTGGACGGAGTGGTTGGGATGGGTTTTAATATTTCTACCACCTTCATTGTTTACTCGTACTCAAGTCTACTCCAAGCCGACTGACTACTTTTATGGATTCTCCAGAAATCGGGATTTCTTTCCAACTGTTTTTGCAAACTTCTTTAATACACTAATATTGCAGTTTAAAATGTTTAGTTTCCAGAAATCTACGTTAATGTTGTCTTCGTTACATATTTCTATTACGAAAAATACAGCAGTAGGCATATCTGTTTGAATTAAATAAATAATGATAAGGTAAGACGACATAATTTAATGCGATAGTTATACAAATATCATATCTATGATTCAAACGTGGCAAAGTAAACGCATAATGTTTGTCAAGTATGCTTTTTGATTTGTATTTTTCATTCGTATCAAATTGTATTCCCCCTGGTGCACACAGTTATGACCCATGTCGACAGGAATGTGATGCATGACACTCTCATTGGAAACATTAAGATGACAAATATGAATGTTATTTTCGAATTTAAGCTTGCAGATTCTACCCTTGTATGCACACCAGTTGTCTTAAATCGTTCCTTCTTCATTAGCAAATCTTGAGTACGCCACCGGCTGAACATTCCGTTTTCAAATACCCTTCTTACTCTCACAGTCAATGAACCGAGTAGATCGCCGCCTATATAAGTAAAGTAAGTGTCGTTCCCAATAGTATATAAATGCTTATCGTGGTCAGGTGTAATGACGAATGGCATTCTATTTATGTATGACCTCCGTCCGGTCACAAGAGATCTGTATGTGAAAGCGTCTTCCTCCTCCAATAGTAACACGGTTCCATTGCATTCGGATAGTACGGTAACGGCCTCCGAAGGAGTGACCAAGAATGAATTGTCGGCAATTTCAAAAATAGGGCTAGATAAAACATCTTTGAGCTTTCCCTGAACGAGATCTTCACTTTGTGTGGCAATCTCCCGAAGCCAGGATTCCCGACCGCTACAAATTATTCGATGTGGTTGGGGAAACTTGTATCGTCGCACCTTCACCCCAGTTTTTAATTGTTTACCCTTTGAATACTTACAAATTTTGTAAGCTAAAGCGTCAATGTACTTTTGCAAACCAGCTCTGGAAGGTCTCCAATTTCCCTTGACCATTGACAACGTCATATTAGCGACATCATTGTTGTCAATGATATCTAAATATTGTCGGTCAAATGTCGACTTTAATCTTCCCTTCGCAGAGGAGTTCGAATGCAGGAGAAAATCCACATTGGAGTAGGCTAGGTCATACTTACTGCTTGGAAGTTCAGGGGTCTCTGGAAACAGAAGCCTTTCCGTGATCAAACTTTTGTAACCCGTGCACACTATGATACATAAAAACCACCATAACGTAAGCACAACCTTCATCGTAGCGGAAAGTGAGGCATTCTGTTCGCCACCCTGTTCCAAAAGGGATGACAGGTATCCCAAAGACAGTTTGATTTTGTCCATGTTTGTGTTTCCATTATTTTCTTTCGCCAAGAGGATGCACAGCAGGACTGCAGTAACAACGACTGCAATCCACACAGGCATCTCAACCGGAGCAAAGTACATCTTGTAGTTCACTGTGTCGGAATTCCTCTTAAAGGATGAACACGTGATTGCAGAGAGGGCAAGATGTTCATACCAAAGCACATTTAAGTTCCAGGAGAGATGTTGGATGAATTTTGGAATTGTAGAATGGATGGTAAAAGGAACTGTCGATGCCAGGTAACTGTAGTCTACCTGTTTTGCTGTGGAATGATTAAATAACGAAAGGTTTTTTCCGTCCACCATGATGTTACAAACTGCAAGCGTCATTTCGGAAATCCAGTAGAGTTGGCCTGGGTTTGATGATCTAAGCTGCCTTGAGTCCATGTCTGCCAACAACCGCAAAAGCATTGGGACGGATATCTTTTGATTCATTACCCACCTTGCAGGTCGCACGAGACTATTTCCAGCTATAGTTGAGCCAACAGAAATTCCAACGTCTTGCATATCGGGAATGGATAATGCCCCCTTGCGAACGTCCACAAATGCCATCAGATGGTATCGGAAATGCCTGTCCAATTGCACCTGCAAAGCCTGAAGCCATCCTTGAATAATCGTTGTGTTTTCAGCAATAATGAAACAAACGGTTGGAATTCTTGATCCATGGATCTGTTCTGTTGAGGGTTGACTGAAGCCTTTCTGCACCAAACGATGCCAGAGCACCCATCCCTGAGTTGCGGCATTTTCCTTGTATAGAAGTTGATAAAGTGCCTCTGTATCTTTCCATTCAGGAACATGTGCCACAACAATGCGTATCTGAACTGGGCTTTTTATCTTGTTCAGAGATGAAAACTGCGGAGCTGGATTTCGAAATCCCTGCGACAGGTTTTGACTTGCTGACACACGTGTATCCCCCACTGCCTTGCCACCAAAGGTTTGGAGAGGATTCTGCGGTTCGAAATCTTGAAACGAATACATTCGTATGAGCAGAAATTGAGAATCCTTCACTTGTTCAAGTAACTGTGACAAACCCCATGATCCGATTTCGGAATTTTGTCCTTCACATAATTTCAGGGTGAGAAAAAATGATATCACAATTTGTGATGCCATCCTTGTATTCCTATATATGTTTTGAACAGTACAGCATGGAACGCATGGATACACTACATAGAAACGTAGAAATTAAATATCACAAAACAAAAACGGTTGTGCTTATGCTCAATGGTTTTAAACTCATCAACCCCATTTTGTATATTGGATGTCTTTCATTAAAGACTAATCGATTCGTTTAAATTGGATTGCAGGTTTTTATGGAATTTAGCTCTCAGCGAGGTTGTGGAAACATTATATTAACCTACTCGGTTTTATAAATTAATGAAGTGAGACGGGCGGAAGGTGTTCAATCAATATCCGGTCCGGGACTACTCGAAAATAGGGTAGAAACTGTGCGGATAGGACGAGACCTGTTTCGTTTCAACATTACAGTTTTCAACAACGGCTGAAGCGTCAATCCACCGTTGGCAATTACGAGACATTAATTATTCCACATTAAAGCGTTGGTGAACATTCCAACGTATCCTGTCGTCAAAGTCAAAATGGCCAACTAAGAATGTCAAATGGTATCTATGCATCGTCCAAACGATTCAAGGACAGGTACTGAAAAATATGCAAAATTTGATTAATTCGATGACTTACAATTTGGCGTTGTCTTTAGCCACATTGCATAATTATGCGATGGGTTTCGTTCCCATTGCAAACTTACGCTTCAGCAAATTAAATGTAAACGTCGGATGTTTGCTAAATACCTTAAGTTGAACTTTATATTGAAATATTGTCAGAATCGCACATAACACATGTACTATTTTAGTTTATTTAGAAT
>JAQIWU010001002.1:0-19587 GCA_034696445.1 Isotomiella minor | reverse complement strand
CTTCAAACTTAAGACAATATTGTTTTATAGGGCGAAATTTTAATTTTTAATTAATTCCTAGCTAAGCCCTAGGTGTTTATATCTATCTGCCTTATGGAATATTACCTAAATCTATCAACCGGATTAGATTTATTCCCTCGCTTCGTTGTTGCAGGTTAGTGCGTATGTATTTGACAGTGGAAAACTTGAAACTAGGTACATATTTATTGTTGAACAAATGAACAGGTTCTAGAGAACAATTGGAAACTTCCAACGCATTGTTTATGCCAAGTGGGACGAGATGCGTCCTCCAGATTTAATCTAGAAAGTACTTCTACTTTCACCCTTAGTTCCATTCTATTCTCTAAATTCTGACTCAACAAACCTATATGAATCCTGCTTCCACTTGCATAATGTTGGAAATAAATTATTAAGAACTTAAACACGAATGAATGAACTAAAACTCAGTCTTATCGAACAGATTTATGATTATTATTATTATTCTTGTGATGTTTATGGCAGCTTAGGTTCACAATTTATTTACACCTTAAGCAACATATTCGCACACACACAATCGGATTAGAGGAGCAGATATAAACCTATTTATTTCCAAATACATGCATAAATTTTGAAAGAATGGGTGCTGAGCAAACTTAAATGATTCTCTTAGAATTAGGTCGAAGTCTCTAAAACTGTCTATATTTAGATTATTATTAATATTTTATAGAATTAAGCAAACGACAGGTTTTGCAAAACGTGCAGATTTGTGTCCCAGGTATGCTTTTACGATGGGAGGAGGTTGCATTAAAATATCAAGATATGATATCGAGTCATTGAGACACGTGTGTGTCATTTGTCCTAATGTGTCTCGAAATTACTGGGAGTCTTTCATAGTTTACAAAATGTGGAATCGTTGAAGGGAAAGTATTGCCATTTCATTTGCCTTTTTTATACATTTTGGGACATAAAGAAACTGAGTAAATGATACAGACTCTACACTAATGGAGATACAATAGTTTTTATTATTCTGCACACTTTTATTTTCTAAACGAAATTCAAATTGAGTTTGAGTGGGATCAAAAGTTTGTTGAATTTTGAATAAAATCGAACAGAGAGCTAATGAAAAGTTGCCTACTTGCTTCATGATCCGGTTGGTTGGATTGTTTGGTTTCGGTGAATGCCTTCTTGTTTCTTTTCTACCCCTAAAGTAGTGGCATAAGCAGGCTTCATACATTTAGTGTAGAGACCCATTCGATTGGATGAATGCATATCATCGCGTTTATTATTATTATTATTATTATTATGAGGTAGGTACGTCGACGAAGAAAACACAAAGCAATAAGTAAAATGAAAGTATAAAGTAAAGTGAGGCAAGATGGGAAGGAGAGAAAGTGAAGAGAAAGTTTACGTCTGGAAAGTTTCTTCGTTTCATAAGACATCGTTTATTCGTATGTAGTAGATATTTTGTGTCTCTCTCTTTATGCTTGATCCATCAAGAAAAGATCTTATATGGCAGGTTGAAAGAGTAGCATTCTACGGTGGAAGAAAAATGGCGCATATAAGTGAACCTTTGTGTTCCTCCACCCCTCCTGGAGAAAGTCCTGAAAGAAGTGAAATGATGAAATGACTCACCTGGGATGGAACGTGATATAATAAAGTGGCAGAGAGATGTAGGTAGAGGTGATGGTGGTACATCATAACCCTAAATGAGATGAAATGAGGTTGCGAGCTAGAAAAGAGAAAGCATGCGAAGAAAGTGTAGTATAATTCAAAATGAACAAAATATTTAGTATCATATCATAAAAACTTTGTATCTCTTGCATAGATACTTCCTCGAGAAAGAGAGATGCTCGTAATCTTTAGCTACTTTCTCATAATTCGCTACATTTTGTATACACAACTTTCTCCATACCTTCGTCGCAAGATCCTTTCTATCGTATTGGTGTTTCATAGATTGAAAGAAAATGGCTCAAGACGCATTTGTAGACACATGCTTTAGATATTTAAGTTAGGTGTGCTCAAATTGAACAAGTTGTAATAGGTAAGCCCAGGTCCGAAGACCCGTGGGAATTGTAGAAAAAGTTGATTTTACTATTTTTATTATATGAACCAATTCAACTTAATTAACAAGTCGTTTCCTCTCCATCCATTTTCTATAACGATCTTTTGATAATCTCGATAAAAAAACGTGGGAACCTCACACTTCCAAAGCCAAGTCAATTCAGTCCAGCCCAATCCATTTTAGTAATATGATGTTAACTTTTTAAAAGTAGACGACAGCCGTGGGAAGTAAAATATGTTCCTATACAACATTGAGAAGCTTATCAGTTCTATTACTGCTTCTATTTTCCAGTTTTTGTGCCTTTTGGTTTCTCATACATTAATATAAAAGATCGCTTCAATATTTCAATTTGGGAATAAGGCTTCTCAGGAATAAAGTAATTTACGTAGAAGAACCAAAATGCATGCATCATAAATGTCATTCTCTGAGCTAAAAAGCCAAAAAGTAAGATATAACTTATTTGACTTTAGACTGGACTGTCAAGTTTTTAGTTTCAGAAAGTTTAAATTGAACAGGGAAAGGATGGATGGGATCATGGAGGGTGTGTAAGTATTTAGTTCTGCGAACTTTGTATTCCCTATTTGGAACTCTGCGGAGGAATAAATAATTCAAAGGAACAACACATTTGTACAAGCAGTCCTTGTTACAGAATGACATGAAAAGGTATATGTAAAATAAGATGGGTGTGGACCTGGAGGATCTAGATATATCTGTCCAAGTGTGGTTTGGGTGTGTGTGTTTGTACTTGATTGATTATTGTCAAATGTGTAGTAGATGCCATTGCCATTGTATTTTTGTCTTCGATTGAAGCCACTGCTTATGTTTGCGGGTTTTTAAGTGCAAAGTCAACATACTTTGGAAGCCTATTCAGTTGTTAATTTATGGGTCAAATGCTATTTGCAAATAATTTACCAGTATTTGGTAATTTTGTGGTATGGAATGGCCGACGGGTGCTTGTATAGATATGATGGTCTGGTGGGTCTTGAATCTAGGTACTTTGGTCGCTTTAAATTTGGACCAACCAATCTAATTTTGAACATAGCGATAAACCTAATGTACAAATTCAATCGAGCTACACAAGTAGTTCACTACACCGATGATAGCTGCATACAAGTAAATTAGTGAAGAATTAATTGTTCGATTGAATGGGTGAGTGGCGTAGGATGTTAATGAGAGGGTATTATACATTATATAGGAAATGCAATGCATATAGAAAGAAGGGGTAAAAATTTAATTTAATGCTTGTGCACTCAATTAAGACTAACATTGCAATTTGTTAGATGCAGTTTTTTTATTTCACATTTTTCATGCATTTAGTATTTGAGATAGTTTGCTCGTTTGTTGCGTCTTTATTGCTCATTATTGTATTGCAGACATAGAACGATAGAATGACATTGCTTAAATATAAAGTCGACACAACAAATGAGCTTTCTAGGTCGTGGGAAAAGGAAGGGAAGCTACTGCAACAACTTTTGCTATCTTTCTGTGATAAAATAGTAACAATTTAAAATTGAAAGTATTTTTGTTTATTTGGGCGCAGACTGCGTGTCTCCTTTTCTTAAATCATTGACATTAAAAAAAGTTCTTGTAAGGGCTCTTTACGAGAGAGCTGCATGATATCCTATGATATTTTACTAATGGAAGACTTGAGGGCAGCAGCAATTGTGCAAATAAAATTATCTATGTTAAAACGTTAGCATATTTTCTGACTTTATTTTTTTGTGCGGTTACAAGATGGGTATAAACAAAACAAACTATTATGTACCTTTTAGCTTATCTGATTTGATTTTGACTTGTTTAAGGAGAATTTGGATTTTGTTTTTTAAAAAACTACTGTGCTAATCTTTTTAAGCCTGAATGCAAGGCAAATTACACATTGCAGTAATGCAAAAAGAGAGAGCGTTTGTATGTATCAGTATACTTTTTCAAGTCAAGTGTTTTCAACTTTAGTATGTAATTCTGTGTTATGCTTTTTTTTAAACTAAAACAAAACTTTGAAAGATTTGATTGCGACTGACAGTTTCTTCATAGTTTTTATGTGGATAGTTTCTTTAAGTGGACGACGGACATGACATGATGTTTCATCTTATGCAACTAGTTATTAAATTTGACAGTTTACCGAATCATGGTAATTAGTTATATAGTCGTACAATTACATTACAATAATTATTGAAGTTGATGAGCATTTCATCTTGGAAAGTGAGAGCTTTAAGACTCTCTACATATCACATCTATCAATCAAATATGAAATGGCCATAATGCTCTTATACGATCTATTGTTCTCAATGTACTTTTCTCAATTAGTCATTTCATTTAGTTCTTCAAGTAGTAGTTATCTTCTTAGGAATATCTATCTAGACGGGGACTTGATGCGGAACCTTAGTTAAAGTGTGATCCTTGTTAAAGTTACGACATAGAAGGAGGGGGATAAAAATGCATACGTTCTGCTATAATTATTTATTAATGGATTCAAGGAAGTGATTACATTTGCTATTTTTTAGCTACAATCAATCAAGCATTCATGCGTGGAAATAAGTAAGTAATGGTATATATGCCATTCGTACAGAATTTAAATGTGAAAGATGATCATTTCAGTAATTTGCAATTCAGTCTTACATCCACAAAGCACTTGATTGAATATCGGCGAGCTATTTTATGCCAGAGAATGACGCAAAACGGTCTAAAAGTAGCACGGAAGTAATTGGCATGAAATGTCATCCTCAATTCATTATTTTTTGATTTTGTAAGGAAATTCAAAATGTCAAGCATAGATTACATTAGAATTTTAAAGAACGTCAGGGGATCTAACTAAAAAAAGCTCTAGGTATTTTCGCACACTTGACTTGCATCACGGTTTTCCTTATATTAGCACCTTTTCTGCAGTTACTTTTCCTTACACAACTTGCATTGTCTTGTCTTAACGGAATCACGTGAAAATTTCGGTATTTTCTTTACAGAAATGAAATGCTCTATACGCTTTGCTAGCTGGAGTTTATTTATGCTGCGGTTTTTAGCAGTCACTTTTGTATTGTCCTCTCTTTTAGCGTTTATTGCCCTTCCATTCTATTTACTTTGGTGAGCAAGGCTGAACTGAAGCCTTTTTTTATTTTTATTTGTTCTTCTAACAAAGAGTTATGATTATGACAGCGCAGCAGCGCAGATATTGTGCATGTCTGATTGTTATGTAGCAAGCAAGTGATGTTAATGTTGTCTTCACTTTACATACTTTACGATTTTTTAGCACAATGCAATATTTAATGCAGTGCGAAGACTATTTTTGCAGGTTGATGAACACATTCACAAAATATTTATCCTTTCTAGACTATGCCTCACTCGCTTGCTAAATTCCAAACTCCAACAAGGCACCACAATCTTAAGTCATTCTTCTTAAGGAAGTTAAGCCAAGCCAAAAACTTGCAAATTTTCAACACACTTTGTAGTTTGGCTGTCTAGCCTAAAACATTATCATCACAAATTCGCTAATAATTTCCGTATTCAGTCTATAAACATTTCGGAGAAAGCTGTCATTTTCTTTCCTACTTGAATTCTCCAAAGGGATAGGGAGGGTACAACTTTCTACCCTTCCTTCTTTCAAACCTGTGAAAACAGAATAAGTTTTGTAACTTTCTCCTGTTCACGCATTTAATCAAGGATATACTTACACTTACTTTCTCCTTGTCTGACCCTTTGCCCTTTTTGCATGAAAATTATAAGTCTAGGATAATAACTTTACAATTAGCTTTTCTTCCAGGAAAATTCATTATATAGATGTCTCTTTCATGCTTTTTGAAGAAGTTTGGATTGTAGAAGAAAACTTTCCATGTGGCATGCGAAGGTGACATGTGGATTTGTAAGATATGAAATGAACTTAGGTATGAGAACAACCATGTGTGTCCAGAGTCCATCCTTGACTTTATCTCTCTTCCATGCAAATATAGTAAATTATGGACCTTAGCATTTCCTCAATAATAAACATAATCTACATAATATAATTATTGAGAAAATATCATTTATGCCTAATCCACCTAAATGGCCGATGATACAGCATAAAAGGTAGATTAGATAAGTCATGTGGGGCTGACTGAGAATGCAGATTAGTCATTGTGTGGTTTAAGAGTCAGTCAGTCATTCATTTCCCAATATTAAATATTTTGCCTCCCAAACAATAATCCCAATCACACATGAGCTTTTCACATAATTTTTCTGTCGCTGTGAGGCAATTGTTGACAACGAAATTAGGGGCAAGTCCTGGAGTGTGGTGAAATGGAATTTGGTCAGAATAAAGTTCAATTAGTGCTCATACAATTTACATAAAGAAGTAAAGTAAGAGACAGCCAAGTTATGAATTTATGGAACAAATTCGTGAACAAAATGGGAGGAAGTAGTAGCAAGGATAAGGGTAAGCAATTCAGTACTTTATTTTTGTCCAATAATTCGTCACTTTACACCGGCCAAGTTTGATCGATACGGTTGGAAGTAGTGATCGATAGATAATTGATTGACTGACGGGTATATTTGGAAGTGTCTTTCTTTTTATAACAACACCTGACTGGATGAACCGTGTACCATGACCAATGCATAAATGCTGCCAAAAAGTTGTTATCTCTGATCGATTACTGATATGTGAGTCATTTAGAAGTTAGTTGACGCCATAAGTAAGTTCAAGATCACATCCCCCACGGGACACACGGGTTGACTTTCAGAGGTGGATTTAGATTAGGTTTAGTTACTGCGCACTATATTTTTTATTACGTCTCTGTCTCACTCGTCAACTACCTGTAAAAGGAAATGAGATGACGCGATACGAATTTGATATCTTTGCCCTCGGCTTTGTCAATTTGACAAGATGTTTTCCAGAGGTAGGATTGGATGTGGCATCTTGTTTTGCTGACAAATATTTGTCCTCGTCTCATGCCTGGGTCTAATAATGGCGTTGGCGTCACTTTACTTCACCTTGTCATTATACCTTTGGAACATTACTTTGGAGGAATGAGTCACACTACACTTTCAAAGTCACATCTTTTTTTAAAGTTCATGTGGAATTATTAGTCGAGGCGAGGCGTCTTCTTGAGATATACGAATTTGTACTTGAATGCGAATGGTAGAACGCTCTCTCTCTGACTGACATCTGAAAGAACTTGACTTTTTTGAAGTAATTGCGTCGTCTGTTTCATTTCAATTAACATTCAAGGAAGGAAAAGAAAACTTTCAGAGTACGGCAATTATGTATAAAAAAAACTGTTTTTCTGCGGCAGTTAGTTTTGTCATTTAGATTTTCACACTTGACCTCTAAAAATTCTAATTTTTGTTTGATGGCTCCCTCCTGAACGGAATGCGAAAAGATTTTGCAAACCAAACATGGCTTCTTTTCTCGCGAATCATCTTCATCTTCTTATCAATCAATCTTGACTTATTGACGTCATACTCCTGCATTCCATTTAAGTCTTCGTCGCTTGTTATACGTTAAATTATTGATGTATTCTACTGACGGAAGTTTTGCAATAGTGATAATTGTAAGCCGACTTGATGAAGTAAAGTGCTTCCTTGAAGTTGAGAAGATGCGAGAATTTCTTACAAGGAGCTTCGCCTTTGTCAATAGCTGCATTTTGTTGCAGATTGTTTGGCATTCATCATTGTTGCAGAATGCAATTTTTTAATTCCTTCCAAGTACATGCAAACCCCTGCACCTAGGATAAGCAAGCACTTCTTGTAAGAAAAGGACGAAAAGATTAGAAAGCGAAACTGTGTATAAAATTATTATTATACACTTCAGTTTCAGACTGACTGATTCTTCTAAAAAAACTCTCATTTTCTATGAATTAGTCTACTACTCTTGTAACCTAATAATGCAGATAAGATAGATTGTGTGGGGCAAGCTGAGACGCGTCATTATTACCAACAATGGATGAGTAATGCCTAACTGGAGATGAGAGCCTAAAATAATTAAGGTTGTAGTTTTTATTTTGCGGTCGTGTTCCAAGGATGATGATGATGATAAATAATAATTAGCTAACAAAACCTAACAAACTATGACTCAGAGGAGAGTTTGTTTTGTGGCTGTAATTTTTCATTCGTCACACATAATGCACGCATAAAGACAGCGTCAGCGTCCCAATTGTATGCTTAGAATATATGAAATTGGTTTAAAAATTAGTCTGGCCTGGCATAATAATGGAGCAAACAGTGTAATTAGCAAGCATGGAATGATAGGACATCATTGTTGTTTGCTGCTTGCTTGCTCAAGTTCGGTTGCAATTCGTTCACCTCATCTCTGTGAAATTACGACTCATTATATTATCTTGTACATCATATCATCACGGTGGTTATCTGAATCTCTGTCAATTCCGTGAAATTGCGTGTCCAATCCAATCCAATCAGTTTAGAATAGTCATCATCATTTCGCCTTGACTTTTGGTCCTTTGGTCGATAATCATTCGTCTGACTATGAGGTGGTATTCTATCTCCATCAGGTTTTGACGAAAGGACACACATTACATCATCATGAAGTTTAAAAACTTTTTCCTCTCCTGTTCCTCAACTTCGGGGAGTCGGAGTCGGAAGTTGGAGGACAAGTACTCTGGTCTTCGGCCAGTGTCCCCTACACAAAATAATAAAGCCACGTTTTATCCCATTGTCGAAGCTGACGTTCCTCCACCTCCTTCTTCTTCAAATAGTGGTGGGGGTGGGGCCAGAGGCCATGGGAATAAAGGGTACCATAATCCTCATCATCCCTCCCTTACAAATTCCTACTCGAGCTACAGCTGCGGGTCGAACAGTTCCGGAGGGAGTAGTGGCATTGGTGGTAGTAGTGGAGGAGAGGGTGGTAGTGCTAGTTTGTCCAAGAATAAGAGGGTCCTTGACGCCAAGGGTGGGAGGAACAGGTCCTCCCTCAAGAACAACAGTGGTAGTGGTGGTAGCAATAAGTGCAGGTGTCATGTTGGTCGAGAGTGTTGCATTGATGATAAACCCACCTCTCCGAAGGGTGCTGTTGTTGATCTTGGTTGGTTCATGTTTTAGATTTTTCATGGCTTAATTCTAACCTGTCTTCTTGTGTATCATTACAGGTGTCAAGGTTGGCGACAGGGTCATCTGGCTAAGGGAGTCCCCCCACAGCAACGAGTCTGGGATTGTAAAGTGGATTGGAATTATTGACGGGGAGGAAATTGCAGGGATTGAATTTGTAAGTGCATTATTGAGGTATTTTCTGTTCTGGACTAAAAATCGTTTGTTATCCATAGGATCGTCCCTTGAGTCTGGGCTCCGGCTGGTACAGGAACAAGCAGTTGTTCACGTGTGACAAAGACTGTGGAGGTCTAGTATCCGTGGCTGGACTCATCCTTGAGGAGGACTATTTCTTCAATCCTGAGACTAAGTCTCTCTCTCCATCTCCGTTGGACTACAACAGCAGCGCTGATCATTTAGACCTCGTGACGAGCCATCATCACCACTCCCTTAACAAAAGCCTGAACAATTCAAGAGGAAGTAGTAGTGGACTTGGAAGTGCGGGTCATAGCAGTCCAAGCCCAAGCCCTAGCAGTAGTTCTAGTAGTAATAACAGTCTGGAAATTCATCCCGTCTCCTCACAAGCAGCCTATTTCCCAGTGTCCTCTTCAACAGGCTTGGGATTACCACCGACAAGGCCACCTCCTCCATCTAGTCAGAGTCTGAATCATCCATTTACAGTTGCCAACGTTGACACTTACCACCTCAACCGTAACGCTAACGGGTGGTCGAGTCCATCGTCTGGATTTGGAAAGACTGAGCGAGAGACTAATAATCTTAACTGCACCAGCAGCAACGGTCCCACGACAAACAGAGTCGCGGGCTCTTACCAAAAAAGTGACGAAAGGATTGGGCGTGGGATCTATCCATCGCAAGATCTTGTTGACAGTGGTGGCCGCAGTAACACTAGCGTAATGCCTATCCCACAAATTGAAGCGCCGTTGAAGGAAGAACAGGTCGAGCAGATTCAAGGTACTGTATTTTGCGACTATGTTTTTGTTTTTCAGTGTTTTTCAATTGCTTTTTGACTGATTTATAGGACGCCAGAAGGGAATCCAAGGCCATCGAAATTCCTGTTATTTGGATGCCACCCTCTTTTCAATGTTTTCCTTCTCCAGCGTCTTCGACTCCATCCTCCTGCAAGATTTTACCCATCGACCAAATCGACGACGTGACGCGGAGGATGAGAAGCTTGCTCGAAATGTGCAGAAGATACTACGTGATGAAATCGTCAATCCTTTACGGAAAGACTCCTATTGTAGTGCTAACAATGTAATGAGACTTCGTCAAACGATGGAGCACCTTGACCCCAAGTTGACCTCGGAAGAAATGGATCCTCAAGAATTTTTGCAAATGCTGTTTGACAAAGTGCTGAATTTGGAAGAATTTATGTCTCTCTCTTCAGGACAGTCTGACTTTTTCCACCAAGTTCTCGTCCAACAAAGGGAGGAGGATCGACATAAGATCCCAACAATTCAACAATTGTTCGAACAGAGTTTGATGTTGCAAGAGTTGAAATTGAAGAGCGTGCCTCAGCCAGCTTTAATTCTTCAAATGCCTCGATCTGGCAATAAGTATAAGATGTACGACGGAATTCTTCCGAACTTGCAAATTGACATCACTGATCTTCTGGAAGATAGTAAGTTTTTGTCAATTCCTATTTGGAAATCGGTTAATAACTCACTTTTTCTTTACCAGTTCCTCGGGAATGCATAATCTGCGGAAGTCTGGCAACTTTCGAGTGCGCTTTGTGCTATGGAGAATTTCAGTCGGGAGGAGAGACTATGCGAGATAGTGGGATAAGTTCCCCCGTGACGACTTCTGGTGCTGAGTCCACTGCGTTCTGTGACCAATGTGTTCGAATCACGCATATGCGTAAGGATCGCACAGGTCATGTGGGAACAGTGGTTCCAATCAAATACTCTTTCCCTGCAACCCAGTACTTCCCTAACGCCTTGTTGAACTCCAGTCTCCACAGCCCCACCAGTCCTTCCTCCTTTGGGGTAAATGGAAATTGGGGAAATCCAAGCTTTAACCGAAGTCTACCAACAACCTCGCTAATCTCATCTATCCCCCCTCCATCATCTCACCAACGGTCCATACCCCGTGTCACAATGGATCTCTTCGCCGTCATTTGTATTGAGACGAGTCACTTTGTCTCCTACGTCAAATGTGGGACTGATCGAAACGCGCCTTGGGTATTCTTCGACTCGATGGCGGATCGAGTGGAGAATGCCAATGGAACTGGGCACAACATACCTCAGGTAAGTCCGATTGTTGAATATCTTCCCTTATATAAAATCTCGCGTCTCTACAAAGTTTTTTTTTATGTAGGTTCGCTTGTTGCCAAAAATGGGGAATTGGTTGGACGAATTGGAGAAACAGCGAGATGTTAAGAAACTTATGGAAGAAGGGCAACTCTCACCTGAACTAAAGCGACTTATCACTGATCCCTACATTTGCCTCTACTACTCCAAGGAGTCTTCCATGTACGGCTAATTAAAAATCACCAGCATAAAACTTACCTTATCTACATTTACATGCAACATGATGTAATGTAATTCATCTTAGGTCTACACGTATGTGATTGAGATTACCTATCTACCTACACAATCCATTTATTGTAAAGTTAAAAATTGAAGGAAAAATTTACATAGATTAGCAATCGTGAGTCGAAAAAAATAATAAATACACAACTTCTTATTCCACTTGCAACAAAAGATTTATTTATTCGCATTGACATTATTAAAAATTATTGAAATATGAGATACATCAAAAGATCTCGAAACTTAATTAATTACTTTTTGGAACGCACGCAGCGTTTAACTTCAGACTTGCCATTGGTAAATTGTACTTGGAAAAGAATGTTGCAGTTGGAATACATACCTGCAAAAAAAGAAGATTTTTCATTATTTCACGTCATCAAAATGAACCTTTAAGGATTGTCTGTCTCACCATCTTTCAGGGATATGCAAACGAACTGGGTTCCCGTAAACCGCTTTTTAATTAGGACCCCAATGTTCTGAGTGTGGCTGAGATCCAACGCTGCATCTATCTCGTCTAGAATGTAGAAGGGTGCAGGGTTGTACATGCATAATGATAACACCAGGGCTAAGGCGACCAACGACTTTTGACCCCCACTCAATTCACTAAGGGATGTCTTCCAAACGCCGCCTAACTGGACGTGAATCTATAAAGTGAAATACGAAAGGTTAAAGTTGAACTCAATATTGGATATACGATTGTGTCCTACATTTAATCCCTGAGACAAATCTGCATGATTCACAGGCACCAGTTTTGCGGCGGATTCAGGAAGCAGGGTTCCCATCATTTTATTAAATTCTTCGTTGATGTTCTCATAGGCATCTCTCACTAAATTTAGCTACAGAAATGACCCAAAAAGTTGTTAGCAGTAGAAATGGGAAAATTACATCTTGTCAAACCTTGAGATCATCCAGCTTTCCCATAGTACTGAGTAAGTCCTCTTTATTCTTTTCAATTGTACCCAATCGGTCTTCAGCACTGTTTAATAGTCCCTTGGTTCGACCGAACTGTTCTGCAGCATCAACATCGATTCTCACTCTGACATCGTCGTATCGTCTTTTCAATTTTTCAGCTTCCGCCTTGAGCTCCTAGAAATGTCAAAACACTTGTTTCGAACGAGAACCAAACAATACGAATCTTTACTCACCTTCAATGACTTTCTTCTATCTTCGTTCGACAATTCTTCAGCTTCAGCCTCAAAATTCACTTTGTCGTTCTCTTTCTGAAGGTTCTCAATTTCATCCTTGCAATCTGTGTATTAATATTTGTATCAAAATTATTGTCCAGTCGAAAATTACTCAAAGGATACTTACGTTTTACAAATGATTCATACTTGTCCTTTGCATTGCCTCGTTTGATTTTGTCCAACTCGATCTTATGGATGGAATTATTAGCATTGCGAATGTCTTCTTCTAACTGATTATATTCGGAGCTCCATTCCATACTTTCTTCTACAAGTTTCTTGTGTACCTCTGTCTTTTCATCGAAAATTGCTTTAACCTTATCGACGTCTTCAGAAACCCGCTTCGCTTTCTCCTCAGCTTCTTTTATCTCCGCTTCAGCTTCTGAGATTGCCTAGAACACAAAATTCAAAGAAACCATTAGAACGGACTAACAGTCAATAATAAAGATTATTAACATTTCTACCTTCTCGCAATCATGTACTAGAGCCTCCAGTGACTTCATGTCCACTCCTACCCCTTCAAATTGTTTCTGTTTAGCTGCATACTTCTTATTGGCTTCAGCCAAGGCTTTCTCCCATTTTGCGATTTGAGCAGCAATGTCCTTTTTGCCCCTTTCGCGGAGTTGTTCAATCTGACTGACTTTAGTTGTCCACTTTTTCTTTTCCTTTTCTAGTTCGTCTAACTGTTTCTTTGAGACCTTTAGTGCTTCTCCCTCCGACGCTATCAAACAAAAGGAAACATTATTTCTCATCTACAGTTCACTATTTTAATCCAATAGCTTACAAAGTTTCGCTCGGAGTTCTTCTATTTCCTTTTGGATAACAGAATGTTGAGTAAGCTTCCTAGTTTCCTCTGCGTTTTGGAGATCACGTTTGGCACTCTCCAACTGCTTTATGAAGTCAAAGTTTCTAAAAAGCATGATTTTTATTTTTAGTTACCCCTTTGTTTTACTTTGGTTGAGATAGAAGTATTAGACTTACGATTTGACGGCTTCCAACTGTTGCTGAAGATTTGCGACGGTTTTATGAATTTGTTTCATTTCTCCACAAATTACTCTAAGTGATTCACACATCTCAATAAGTTGCCCAAGATTCCTACGTGTACCTCCATGCATCGTGCCACCAGGATCAGCAATGTCACCTAATTTTGTTACAGAGTAGAAGCGATGTTCATACGCCAGTTTCTAAAATTAAAATCGGAAATGTTAATACGAAAGGTTATGATAGTGTCTTGCCAGTGTAAAAGGGAATTACCTTAGCAGTTTCAAGCGTGTCACACAAAACTTTTCCTCCAAAGAATTGTTGTACGATTGGTCTATATCGGCTGTCGCATTCTATCAAATCGATTGCAGGAATGGCTTTCCCACGTCCTATTTTTCTGTCCAACTCCTGTTGAGACACAGTTTGTTTGCTTGTTACGTTAAATTTATTTAACGGGTGGACATTGGTTCTTCGACTTAATCCTGCTTTTAAAAGGGCTCTTCCAACGACGTCAGTTTCAACCACGATGTGCCCTAACAATCCACCGGCGAGTACTTCCAATGCACCACTCCAACATCCTCCTTCACCCGTATTAAATCTCAGAAGCTCGTACACACACCCGTTGATCTGGGAGCTATCCACGGCATTTTTCTGACTAAACAACAAAAGTCATACTTTGCATGATAAGAAAACAACAAATCAATATCAATGGATGATGAACATTACTTACTAGTTTAGCGATAAATTAAAGTTTCTATTCCAAATAGCGTCTCTTTGATGAGTTAATTCCTGGTGTCTGGCTTTGGTGGTATTGAGCAACTTAGTAATTTCAGCCGGACTGTCATTGGGATTAATATTTCGTCTCGTTGCTTCAGCTTTCAAGTCTTGAACTCTACGAGACGTTGTATTGTAATCACGTTCGACTTGATCGTTGGTTGGAGTCTTCTTGAGGTCCCTTTGCAAATTTTCCAACTTTCGTTTGTCCTCCTCAAACTGTTGGGCAGAAACTTGGTAATCCGGTTGGATTTTGTTGATTTCATCATCAACACCTGAAAAAAGAAATAAAGGAGATTAAATCAATATCAATTAATCGTAACTCTTTCAACTTACGCATCAACTCCTGTCGAGCATCGCAAACTTGTCCTTCCTCGTCGATAATATTTCCCAATTTAAGCTTATTCTCTCTGAAAAATAAGTATACACAAACACCAATAACTATTAAATTAACTTTGCCGAGAAGAAGTATACCGGTCCTTAGCCTTTTCAAGTTCCTCTTGCGCCTTCTGAATTTGTCCTTTGACACCTTCATATTCATTAACCGCGACAGCACTTTTCTTTTTGTAGTTTTCTAACTCTTTTTCTTGCTGCTTTTTCTCTTTAACTGCAACCTCTTTTGTCTTCTTTGTGTCTTCCACGTCCAACTGAGCCGCCTTCAATTGGGCTTCGACAGTGATGAACTTCTTTTTCTCTACATTCATCACTTTTTCAGCTTCGTCAATCTTTGATTTGAAACGATCATTTTTCTCTTGTTTCATTTGCGACTGCCTTTTCTTATGATCTTCAATTTGTTCTTTGCACTGCCTTGCTGCTGCTTCGTCGCGCCGTTCAATTTCGACAACTCTGTCAAGATCCTTCTGTCCTGACTGCAGCCTCTTGACGACATCTTCGTATTTTACAATGGCGTAGATTTTACAGGCTCGAGTTGTCTGATACTCCAGTGACTGAAATTCAGCGAGGCGTTCCTGGGCATCTTTTTGTCGACGGAATTCTGGGTAGATTTCGTCATTGATGGTCTAATTGAAGGGATTGAATGTTAGTTTAGTTCAATTGGTAAACCAAAGTCAAAATACACTTACACTTTTAACCAGGTCCAAACAACGATCCCTATTTTTGACCTCCTGCTCCGTCTTGTCCCTCTTGTTCTGATATACGTTTCCCCCCACGGTTTCTTCAATCATGCCCAGGATTTGCTTGGGACTCATGCCGATGACCGTTGTGATCTTCCCTTGAAGAATCATAAAGTTTGGGTTATTGATGTTCAACTGGACGGACTCAAAGAGTTCGACGAGCTGCTTCCTCGTGGATGTGATGGAGTTGAGGAAAAACTGCAAAAAGAAAACAAGTTTGATTGAAGTCTTGAATAATAAAATAGCTTTTACCTTAGAATGACCCGTAGATTCTACTGTTCTTGAGCAAATGATCTCTGAGAACTTTTCATACCCTGGAGGACACTTTCCAGGGGACCTGTCCTCATTGTCGAATACAAGGGACGCAGACGCCCTTCCCCCCGTCACACCCGTCCCTTTGTACACGAGCTCCGCCATGTTCTGACATCGCATCTGAAAAGACAAGAAAGAAGGCAGTTAAATAAATAAATATGACGTAAAAAGACACTTTTCCTTACGATTCCCGCAGCCTGGACTCCAAGGACGAAAGTGATGGCGTCAAAAATGTTGGACTTCCCTGACCCATTGAGCCCAGTGATGGCGTTGAAATGAGGATCAAAGGGTCCGATGTCAACGCGATCCCTGTAGGACTTGAAGCCATCCAAGATTATCATTTTGATAAACATTTTTGATTTGGTTGGCTCAACCGACTGATTCCAATCAATCAATCAACCCACGACGATGCCCTTGTCCCTTGGGCACTTGAGAGACTTTAAAAGTAATTAATTAGTCGAAAGGACGTAAAAAAGACAAAGCAGACGACGATCCGTTGTTGTTGATCAGTGGAACACTTTTTTTTGATGAGCGGTTTCTCATTTCGCTCCTTCCACTCTGCCCCGATTCGGCCTTTGTTGCCTTTTTCGGGGCAAACGGAGACTTATCAAGATGTTTACTTATCAACGGTCATTTTTATTTTGTCACAAAAAATACTTGATTTGCCCAAGCGGTAACAGGAGTGGTGCCTATTGCATGACTAATTAAAACGTGGCCCCTTAGGTTAGATAGATATGTATGTAGTTACTGCAGTCTTGAAGAAAGTTTGCTTGTTTGCAGGATCATAGGTGGCTACGATTGGGATTATGACCTCCAAAGTCAATGTCCACATCCCCACAGTAGTCCTTCAGCTTCCCCTCGGCCGTTCGACTGTAGTGGACGTTTACATTGTTCACCTCCTCGCCTTCCTCCTCCTCATCGGCGTTGTTGGCCTCAGCGTCTGGTTCTTTGAAGATGTAGGAACAGGACTGTCTTTTGACTTGGCCGTTGGGAGACCCTTCGTCAGGAGACAGTGGTGGGTCTTTGACTTTTGTCTTCTTCTTGGGATCTTGGCTTTGAGAGTGAATGACCCTTTTGAGGACAGGGGACAGAAGGGTTTCGTCCACCCTCGTTTCCTGTGGCCAGATGAGGCTGAGGAGACATGATATGACGATGGTGATTGTGAAGGTGATGAGAGTGTACCACTGGTAGGAAATTCGATACAGATAGAAATATTCTTCCGGGGGTTTATTTCCCCCTGATGTGTTGCTGCTCTTGCAGAAACTAGTGTCATTGTTAGAGGTCATCTTTATCATCATCATGCTCCCAAAGTCCTCATCGTCAAATTCTGCCGGTGTGGGACAAGAGGTGCTTCCACTGAGTCTCTGGACTGCTGGCCTAGGACCCCCAAAGCCCATCCACAGTCCCAATGCCAGAGCCAGGACGAAGGCAGGGGCCACAGCACGCTGACTTGTGAATGGGAACAGCATCCCCAGTGTAAAGACTCCGAGGAGGGGTCCACCCACGACTCCAAAAATGGTGAGGCTTGCCTGTAACACGCCAGTAAACTTTTCTGCCACAAATGCGAGTCCGATGCAGACGAGTCCAAATCCCATGGCAAGGACTTTATTACAGAGGGATACCACACTCGGAGACACCCCACTCATCTTGACTTTGACCAAGGGGTAGATGTAGTCCTGCCATGAGACGGCCGCCAGGGAATTGATGGCCGAAGACACGGTGGACAAGGACCCACTCAGAATCCCCGCAATGAAGAGTCCCGTCAGCCCTGGAAGGTGTTGAAGGGAGTCGACCACAAAAAGTGGGAGCAACTGATCAGGCTGGCAAATCCTGTGGGTGAGGAGGGGGTCACAGTCTTTGTACTTGGCATAAATAGTGAGTCCTGCCAAAGCCGTGGAGCCACTCAGGAATAATAAAATAGGGAGCTGGAGCCACAGGCTGAATTGTGACCTCCGAAGATCTCTCACAGTCAACAGGCGTTGGACCTGGGTTTGATTCACGGCGTAGAGGCTGAGGTATGTGAACATTCCGCCGATCACTTGGGTGAACACGGTGTGACGGACTGTAGGGTCTAGGCTGAAGCTGTAAAGAGACACTTATTTGTAATTAACGATCGCTTAAAAGATTTGCAGTATGCGCACTTACTTGAAGAATTCTATTCTTCCCCCATCAATAGCGCTTTGCCAAATGGACCCCACCCCTCCCAGGTCAATGGAGCCCTTGATGATGACGCAGTACACGGCCGCGAACATGAGGATGCTCTACACAGATACATCGTCGACTTAAAAGCGTATCCCTTTAAGAAATGTACGTAGACCTACCTGAAACACGTCGGTAATGAGAACCGCCTTGATGCCCCCGATTGTGGAGTAGAACGTGCAGACTAGTCCAATGACTATTATTGCCCCCGGCTTAGAAAGTCCTGTGACCGCGTTGAGGGCGAGGGCAGGGGCGTAGAGGACGATTCCCATGTATAAGATCATCTGAAGCGAGAAAGCTCCAGAGGCCAGAAGACGAGTCACTTTGCCAAACCGGGCTTCAAGATACTCATATACCGAGAGCGTCTTGAGTTTGTAGAATACTGGAAGGTAGACGTAAGCCGCAATGGGTGTGGCCACGATGTAACTGAGGTTCATAAGCATGAACTGTGTCCCATACATGTAGTTTTCAGAGGAGACGCCAAGGAGTGTAATTGCGGACATGAAGCTAGCCATGAGGGAAAATGCGACGGGTCCGGCGGACATTTGGTTGTTCGCCAGAAGGTACTCTTGCACACTCTTCTGTTGCCCTCCCGTCAACCGAAAGTAGACCCCGATCCCTGCAGAGATGAACAGGACGACGCCCAGGACGACGTAGTCCCACGGGCTTAGGTAGGAAGACATGGCCCTATGATAACGAGACAGGTGTCAATTTTTACATGAAAGCCGATCAGCTAATAAAACATACTGAATTAAGAACTGTTTTTTTAGCACAGTCTGAATGCTACATTTGATTACAAAGCTACGAGGGTGAAGTCAGGTAATTTGAGCATGTGCCATTTCACTTTAAATGCATAGAATTCAGTAGTTAAACTCTGACATGGAAAACAAAGGTGTAATAAACGCAAAGTCTCAACTTACCCCAGAGATCCCCTTATACAATCTTTGGGAATTACCCAAGGTTTATTGCCGATCGAGAAAATGATGTTTGCACTATTGGACTCGACTTGAAATGTGACATGACATCGACATGTGACACTAAACAATGTTTTATGAAACAATGCGTGCGTGTGAGTTATCTAAATACGTTCGAACTGATATCCCATCCAAATTGTAATTCCAATGGAAGAGATTATTGCTTCGCTGTCAATAATTCGTAGACTTCTTTACAACGCAATGATGAATTTAGTGGGCTTACATAAATTGAAATAACGTTATGCTGATTTGATTTGTTTTATCGTGCACAGTATGAAAGGTGAATGAATTACTTACCCAATTGTGTTTAGAGTAAAAGAATAAACTCAGGTGCAAAAGTGAAAAAAATGCAATTGTCTTGGGGTAGAGTGAGATTCATTCATTCAAAATTAAAATTTTCACCTTATCTTGATGTGCCTTCAGATAGATCCCAGGCTCCAAATC